>CAUDMG010001571.1:17500-58587 GCA_958450375.1 Homarus gammarus | reverse complement strand
AAAAAACTGTAAATAATAAAGGGACTGGCAATGTGGCACAACCTGTTAAAATCAAGTTATTGAATTGGATTATTCGACTACTGTGTGCACTGGTTCATAATATGATATTGTTTTACAACTCAATGCGCTACAAATTATGCCGATATTTTTGCTGCAAGTCACCACATACGTATATTTCGAAAACCAGGGCCCAATATTGCCAACGGCGTGGATAGATTCCGTGGAATGAATTCAGGACATTCCCACTCATGGAACATTACCAAACTCTGTATATGTGCCAATGGCAGGCCAATGGCAATATTTACAGAGTTTGTTGAGGCTCCCTGGACGGGAATGCCCTGAATTTATTCCACGGAATCTATTCACGCCGTTGGTAATATTCGTCCCAGGACTGATCAACGAATTCAGCACAAGTAGCTTGACTTGGACAGTTAAGGACAAAATCTCAGTCCGTACTTTTGAATAAAATATTGTTCAATAGGTGGTGATATTGAAGTGCTGAAAGTTGTTTTTTCTGTGTTGTTTTGCAGTTAGTTCAAAGGGCCGCCACCAAGATGGGTAGTCCTAAGATTAGCAACACTCAGCTGCGCCAGGGTAACGATAAGGTGTTCGGGGTTCGGATGCCTCTGCCATCTAACAAGTTGCCTCTGAACAAGGAAGTTGGAAGTGCCCTGGCTTATGAAGCAGAAAACGAGAGGTTAAGGAGAAGAACAAATGCTTTTGATTATATGGATGCCACCAACAAGGTGACTGAGAAAGTACTGGATGTGTATAGGAAGGCCACTGTCCCCACTATCTCTGAAATCAGGGTGAAAATGAGAGTCCACGACCTGTGGAGGATGCGGAGGGAGACGATGATGATGAAGGGAAATGGAGAGAAACAGAAAAGGAAGAAAACGAAGAACGGGAAGCTGAGGATGAGGTTCGAGGCTCATCCTCAGCTTCCCGTTCTTCGTTTTCTTCCTTTTCTGTTTCTCTCCATTTCCCTTCATCATCATCGTCTCCCTCCGCATCCTCCACAGGTCATGGACTCTCATTTTCACCCTGATTTCAGAGATAGTGGGGACAGTGGCCTTCCTATACACATCCAGTACCTTCTCAGTCACCTTGTTGGTGGCATCCATATAATCAAAAGCATTTGTTCTTCTCCTTAACCTCTCGTTTTCTGCTTCATAAGCCAGGGCACTTCCAACTTCCTTGTTCAGAGGCAACTTGTTAGATGGTAGAGGCATCCGAACCCCGAACACCTTATCGTTACCCTGGCGCAGCTGAGTGTTGCTAATCTTAGGACTACCCATCTTGGTGGCGGCCCTTTGAACTAACTGCAAAACAACACAGAAAAAACAACTTTCAGCACTTCAATATCACCACCTATTGAACAATATTTTATTCAAAAGTACGGACTGAGATTTTGTCCTTAACTGTCCAAGCCAAACTACTTGGGCTGAATTCGTTGATCAGTCCTGGGACGAATATTACCAACGGCGTGAATAGATTCCGTGGAATAAATTCAGGGCATTCCCGTCCAGGGAGCCTCAACAAACTCTGTAAATATTGCCATTGGCCTGCCATTGGCACATATACGGAGTTTGGTAATGTTCCATGAGCGGGAATGTCCTGAATTCATTCCACGGAATCTATCCACGCCGTTGGTAATATTGGGCCCTGGTTTTCGAAATATAAGTATGTGGTGACTTGCAGCAAAAATATCGGCATAATTTGTAGCGCATTGAGTTGTAAAACAATAGCATATTATGAACCAGTGTACACAGTAGTCGAATAATCCAATTCAATAACTTGATTTTAGCAGGTTGTGCCACATTGCCAGTCCCTTTATTATTTACAGTTTTTTCGCGTTTTTCATGCCAAACCCAAAAGTATCCACAAACCTTCTAATGCAATGATGTAAAAAACTCAAACATATTCGGAATTAGCGTGGCCGATAGACAAATAATCCAACCCAAGCAATTAGATTTTGAAAACTTTCCCCAAACTCCACTTTTTGAAGACACATAACTATGTTGTAGTAAAAATAACATCTTAATTTTATGATGGTACATGCACACAATTAATACTTAAGAGAAATAGAAAAATACAGTCGCCAAGTTGATGTCCATTCAAATAATGGACTCAACTCCCTCACCCTCTTCTCACACTACACTGCTGGCTCTTCCCTCTCCGAGAAATTTTTGGGGGAAAACCACTAAATTTTAATAAATAATACCTCAAACTAAAGTTAGGATAATACAATTGACATTGCTGGATTCCTTGTAAGAACAGGAATATTTTGAATATAAATGTCATATATTTTGCACTAAAGATAACATATTTACTCAGATTAAACATTTTATCTAAAATTTGTATGTCTAATGCAAAATATATGATGTTTATATTGAAAATGATCACCAAATTATAAGAATTCCAGCAATGTAAATTATATTCTGACCGGGTAATTTGTATGAATTTTATGAGCTAAAACAAATATCTTCAGTTAATAAAAAAAAAAAAATATTCTTCATGACACTATCTCTCAATCAAAGTACCCCACCTTGCCTCCCCCCCCTCTTCCAACCGCGCGGTCAGTCCCAACCCTCCCCCCCACCCCCCACCAATCCTCCCTTCAAGAGAAAGAGTGGGTGAAAAAAATAAATTTTAACATTTTGTATTAAATAATACCTCAGATTATAGTTAGGATAATATAATTGACATTGCTGGATTCCTTGTAAGACCAGGAATATTTTGAATATAAATGTCATATATTTTGCACTAAAGACAACATATTTACTCAGATTAAACATTTTATCCAAAATTTGTATGTCTAATGCAAAATATATGATGTCTATATTGAAAATGATCACCAAATTATAAGAATTCCAGCAATGTAAATTATATTCTGACCGGGTAATTTGTATGAATTTTATGAGCTAAAACAAATATCTTCAGTTAATAAAAATAAAAAAATATTCTTCACAGGGTAACAGATGGTTGGTCAGTCCCTCCCTCCCCACCAACCGTCCCAAGGAGATGTGTGGGAAAACCAGAATACGTATTTAACTTTTTAGTAATAAATAATACCTCAAACTAAAGTTAGGATAATACAATTGACATTGCTGGATTCCTTGTAAGACCAGGAATATTTTGAATATAAATGTCATATATTTTGCACTAAAGATAACATATTTACTCAGATTAAACATTTTATCTAAAATTTGTATGTCTAATGCAAAATATATGATGTTTATATTCAAAATGATCACCAAATTATAAGAATTCCAGCAATGTAAATTATATTCTGGCCGGGTAATTTGTATGAATTTTATGAGCTAAAACAGGCAGTCAGGCAGGGTGTGGCGGTGGGGCAAATCTAAAAATAGCGTCTGGAGCCGGATACTCACCGCGTATATGTGGAAAAAATCCGTGTTAAGTGAAAGTTCAGCTCTGGCGAGGCACCGCGTATATGCTAAAACGCGCTAAGTGAAACCGCGTTAGGCGGGGTAATACTGTATATATATATACACGTGCGTGCATGCGCAAAAACACATACAAATAAATAATAATGGGAAAATACTCTCACAAATAATCGGAAACAAATTTATTAAAAATGTGACAGTCTACCCTCAAGTCCATGCTTTATTAATAAACTAATAAAGAACGGAACTGAGGGTAGACTGAGGTCGCATTTTTCATAAATTTGTTTCTGATTATTTGTGAGGATTTTACAATTATTGTTTATTTCTATGTGTTTAGTGTGTGTGTGTCTACACACACACATAAAATTTACAATACAGGTAAAGAAAATTACTGTCTCTAGAACGAATGGCTCCCTGTGCCAACCGCAAAAATGCCGGGAACTTTAAAACTACCAGCAGACATTCTTGGGTACATCCAGGGTGTCATCCGTGAATAATAGAGAACCACGAAATAAAAATCCGCAATTTTTTTTTGGGGGGGGGGGCGGGCTGTATATATTAAGTGGTGATAAATACACAACTGTACTGTACTAATTTATTAAGTGTTGTAGACAGACATTGGGGTAAGCATGAGTGGTGAAGGAGCTAAGCCTATCATGGTGTTGAGTGTGGAATTCTTTTTTCAGGAAAGTTGATTCTTTTAGGATACTATTTTATCATCCTGGCACCAAATGAACCAAAATGATATGAGAATTATGGTGAAATTGCATAAAGACATGTTAAAGGGATCCTGGAGGAGAGAGAGGGAGGGCACCACCCACCAGCCCTCCCCCCCCCCCCTCCCCTTCCCTCAGCCTGCTGCTCCCAGATATACACTGTTACACCGACTCTTAATTTACTTTAATATCCAGGTTCTAGGCGTAACCAAACAAAAAAAAGTGAAGTAAATCAAAAGGGAATAAAAATAAATAAAGTAAACCTTTAAGAATTTAATTAAATTAAATACTAACACAATAAAGAGCCTCGTAGGCTATCACAACAAATTGATTCACTATCGAAACTTTTAAGACACAAATGATACTAAACATCGAAACGTCAAAGGAACTGCTTAAACATTTAGAATAAAAATAAAGCACTGGATTACGTTAACACTGCATAAACATATAAAATAACTAACACTGAAATTAACTATCATGAAACAACACTGAATTACTTAAATGTAACTAAGCAAGCACTGATGGACACATAAGAGACATGAATAGGTACTCACATAGATATACCATATTGGCGGCGACAGGAACAACACAGAAATAAAATAAAGTATAAGGAACAGGTGACAAGTGTCACTCAAAAGAACGTGAATTGAATGACAAGAGGACTGGACTGAACTCTGCTGCTGGTGGGGTAATATATATAAGGTCGGCTCCCGCCAGTGCGACACGCCAGTGAAACATGGGTCGTTTGACGATGCAGATGGTCGTTAGAGAAACAAAGAATGCTTGTTACAATACTAAATGAAGAAATACGATGGGCTTGAACAAATAATAACAGTTAAAACCTTAACAGCACAGGGTAAGGTGACTAGAATATATAATAGTAAATATAACACATCATTACAGGAATAATATGGAACAACATGGAAGCATGTTATATAAAAATAATAGAAAAATACGACACGGTTGTAACAACACTCGTCTTCCACATACAATATACTCCTACACTTATTTGTTCTTATTTTTATCTTTATAGTACAGTAAAGCCTCAAATAATGACGGTAATGTGTCCTCCAATATTGCAGTGTAAGGTGAATCATCGTATCATGAATCATTAATTACTATTAAAATAAAGCAATGATAATGAGATGTATTCCCAAGTGTGACCTTTTCATATATTTTGTGTGGCTTTTTACCCTCTTTTCCCCCCAAAACAATACAATTAATGTAAATTGCAAACTATATTCTCTAAATAATGTTTCTGAATGCACCTTATACAATATAAATGAATAATAATATGGTCACACAAGAGGAGATGGGATGCCATTGTTTTGTTTGTGTTTACAGCTGTCTGGGACGATAGTTCTACACTAGAAAATGAAGAAAATAAGATCCTGGTTTTAGCTGTAGTGAAATTAATGTAAAAAAATGAGTATATATGTTTTAAGTAATGTTATTTAATGTTAATAAATGGAACAATAGAAGTTGCGAACCACTAATGGTAAAGAAAAAAAGTGAGATGGATTGTACAGTCTCAACTCAACTTACGACAACCCGGACATACGAAGGCCATGGTCGTATAAAATATTTTTCACATTACGTATTTTCGAGTTCCGACGTTAGTGATCGCGCTGTGTATTGAACATTTTTTTGGTTTGTAATTCCCTTTAAAATGGCTGGCAAGCATAAAAGTAAGAGTTCTCATGGTGCTAAGAAGAAAAAGAGACTCATTTTAGAATTTCTATGTATTATTTTCGCCTTTTTGACACGACCAATTCGACTTAGGACCTGGTCGTCGGGACGGAACCCCGTAGTAAGTCGAGGTGAGACTGTAGTATAGGGGGCAGTGAAATTTTGCTCAAAGCTGCACTCTTCAGGCATTGTTCCTTATACATATCTAAGACTCCATGCCAAATTTTGAAGCTGATATATCGAGGTTTAGTCTGCCGCATTTTCTACTGAAATTTTTAAATTTACCTACAGTACTAGCCAAACAGCCGCTGTGGCGGTGCAATGTTCTGTTCAGTGTTTATCAACTTTTTTTTCATATCTCTTATTTCATTTAAGTTGTCTTGTTGCAGATGAATATGGTGCTATGTCTATATTGATTATCAGCCTTTTCTCATTTCATTTCTCAATGTTGTGTTACTGTACTGTAATGTAGGGAAGACCGCCACTCGTGTGATGATAAAGAATGAGAAGACCGAGAAATGGAGTTCGAGGATGAAGGTGAAAGATCATTATGTCATCATGGTTGAGCCTGGCAATGAATATCTCACACATGTGACTCCCAAGACTGGACACGGAAAGCAGATTGCCAAAACTATTCACGAGTTTCTGGTGGAGAAAAATCTAACCCAGCAGCCCATTGTGTGTGTTGGTTGTGATGGAACCAATGTAAATGTAGGATCAGAAAATGGAGTCATTCATCATCTTGAAATGTTACTTGGTCACCCGCTCCATTATTTCATATGTCAGCTTCACGGAAATGAGCTGCCTTTCCGCGCAGTTTTTTATCACTATGATGGTAAACCAAGTGGTCCTGAGCATTGGCGTGGTCCCATTGGAAAGCAGATCAAGGAGTCTTTGTCTGAGCTTCCAGTTGTCGCCTTCCAGCCAGTCAGTTTCCCTGATTTCCCTGTGTTTAATGATGAAGTGGAGAAAGATCTGTCCTGGGATCAGAAATACCTGTATAGGATAAGATTTGTAAAGGAGTTATCACAGTGTTGTTGAAGATGACTTGGCTGCAATTGAGCCAGGTCCTCCCTGTGTGCCAAGGTGGGACACCTTATGGAGTAGAATCCTCAGGCTGTATGTAGCAACATCAAGACCCAGCCATGAGTTGAAAAGAATTGTCATTACAATAATAAAGTTCAGTTCTCCAATGTGGTTTTACATCAAGATACACCCTTACGTAACACACGGCTCAAGAAGCGTATTCCAGTCCCTGCTATATATGAAACACCTGAATAGTGAGGAGGAGACGATAGTGAAGAAGGCTGTCCAGAGAAATGCATACTTCGCCCACACAGATCAACTTCTTCTTGGTATGTGTGTAGATGAGGACATGACTGTTAGAGAAAAAGCTGTCTCAATGATAAGAAAAATTAGAGAGGAGAATCAGCAAAAGGAAGAATGCACTGGCAGATCTGAAGAGGAGGAGGAAGATTCTGATGCTGCTGTTGACGAGAATTTGTTAAACTATACTGATGAGGAGGGTAAAGATGGAGATGGGAATGAGGATGTGCCTCCTGTAGTCAACATGAGAAAGGTGGTGATTCCGAAACTAAAGTGGCAAGCAAAAAACCATCATTCCATGATTAACTGGAGGAATGAACTCAAGACTGAGCCTCCTTACATTGCTTCTCTGTCAAATCTACAGGTTAATGACATTCTTGAGACACCATTAGTGGTGCCCAAGTGGCCAAACAGCACTCAGGCGGTCGAGAGAGGCATAAAAGTGATGACTGAAACTTGCACTGAAGTGACGGGATACGAATCGAGAGATGGATATATTAGGCAAAGATTATTGTCTAGGAAAATGATGCCAAGGTTCCGCACAAAAAATAATTTCAATATGAACTTGTAATGATTTTCTATACGGTGTACCTGTAAAATAACATGTGAATTAAATCGATGTCACCCATGTAAAATTTATCATCATCCTGGAAAACATTAAATGACCCCTAATTTTTGGTATACACTAAAAGTTGACAAAAAGTTGTTCGCGATGCGGCAGGGTAAGTATGCATGAAATGGCATGAAATTTTGCACAGGTGTTTGTTACAGCCATACAAACGATGCCTGAAAAGTGCAGCCTGCAACTCAAATAAAAGTGTTTTTTCCCTGCCCCCTACTGTAGTATATCTTTTAATAATAAATAAAATAATATATTTATATCCAGTAAGTTCTTTCTTAATGAACTGTACTGTAATGCATATGCAGGTAGTTCTGCTATAACGCGATAGTTGTGTTCTTGTAAAATATCGTGTTATAGAAATTTGCGTAATAGAAATAACAAGGCTTATGGAGAAAATAGGATTAGGTGCAGATTACTACTCGAAATCGAAAAAAAATTAGTAGTTAGCCTAACACAAAGGTTAGCACAGTCTTAATAAATGTTACATTCATATCTAATAATGAAATCATACAGTAAATGTAACACTTTACCTTGAAAAAATATGAATATAACTTGATGGGGAAGAAGGGTGATTTTGAGGTTGATAACATCGAGTTTCTCTTCAAGGGTTATAGCCTTTCTTTTACGATCATCACAGGGAATGCGATCGCCAGAACGCTTCTTGGAGATATTCTTCTTTACCATATTCACAGTTAATACCACAAAATTGGAGAAATAGTAAGCAAAAATTGCGTTACAGCAAACAAGCGTTCGCGTTATACAAATATTGTTCCTCTATTCATAAATCGCATTAGAGCCAATTCGCGTTGTCAAAACACGCGTTATAGCAGAACTCACTGTAAAGGAAAATGTAAAAGGATATACACACTACATTATTGCACATTGGAACTAACGAGTGGTTGCTTAGTTGAAGCAAAACACTCACTTGGTAAAAGCCTGGGCAATTGGCAAGTCCGGACTCCCTTTTCCCCAAATAGTCTGGAATTTTGAGGGTTTACTGTATAATGCTTTAAAAACTTTTTTTGCAATATTTTTCTTATATGTTTATTATATCATAGAAAACATGAATTTAAATTATTGAAATGTGTAGAATGTCATGAGACAGATCATAAATTGTTTTATATCACATTTCTATGTTACTAATGATTACATTCTTTTTCAGGGATTTTTAGTAACACTTCTGGTAAAAATAAATAATTTTAGGGATTATGCAAATTTTAGCTTTTAATTCTTTGGGACTCATGATTTTAACCCCATTTTCACCATAAGCCCAATCAATTTACATTCTACTGAATTCGTAGAAACATAACCTTGAAAATTGTGTGAGATTTATTGTAGGGTTATAATTGTTTTTATTTTTTTATTTATTTTACAGCGTGGATCGCAACAAGTATCAAATACATATTCCTCTCCCACCAAAAATTGATCCCTCAGTAACAATGATGCAGGTGGAAGAGAAACCTGATGTTACATACTCTGACGTGGGAGGCTGCAAGGAACAAATTGAAAAACTCCGTGAAGTGGTTGAGACGCCTCTCTTGCATGTGAGTTGTAGCATACAGTACAATTCTAATGATGTAGTTCACCCAATAAAATAGGTAAGACGAGCTTTCAAGATACAAGGGGCCCCCCAAATTCAAGGAATTTATATTTCGCAGTCCTCTATTATGCGTGGATGACACTCTGGATGTACCCAAGAATGTCTGTGGGTAGTTTTAAAGTTGCTGCCATTTTTGTGTATGGGACAGGGAGCCATTCATTCTAGGCACAGTAATTTCCTTTACCTGTATAAATATAGATATACATATATATATATATATATATATATAATATATATATATATATATATATATATATATATATATATATATCGCGGCCTATAAGGCGTCGGGGTGCATAAGACGGCCCCCCCAAATTTCCATTTAAAAAGTAGCTTTTGAGCTCTATTTGCTGTATAAGACCAGTTCCCCAAATGTGACACTTACTCACTGACTCAGTAGTCCTTTACCAACCATCCTTGGTTTTTTAAAATAAGGCCAATTCACTTCAAGTAATGTCATCAAATATTACCCGCTGGTGTAGTGTAAACACTAGTGACGTCAATGAAGCGTCTGCTATTTACCGGTAACTGGAACTATTGTCGGTGTCGAGTAAAATTTTTCCATTTACTTGAAATGGATTTACCGATTTATTTGTTTATTTATTTATTTATAATATACTGTAACATATTAAACACACTGCAAGTATTTTCTTTCATTTATACGCTCGGTGGTGGGCGTGTTCCCTCGTCTCGGTGGTGTGACTGTGTTCCGAATATTTATGCAACAGGTGGTTCAACAGCAACCACCGTATTCTAATTGTGGTGTTTCATTAGGATTTGAGTGAAAAAGGTTACCGGCATGTTCTTACTACATACATTTATTACACAAACATATATATATATATATATATATATATATATATATATATATATATATATATATATATATATATATATATATATATATATATATATATTTTATTTTTTAGTCCATTTAACACGCGGACTTTGAACATATTATCAACGACCTCACCAGCAAGGAATCGAACCCTCGACCTACTGGGTGGCCCTAGGGAACGCTTACCGGCTAGCCCACAAGGACACTAAAAGCAGTTCTAGACTCTGTTATATTTCACACAAAGCCTGTTCATCGAGCTGATGGCGCTGTGAACCTCATTGGGAAACTGCCCGTTGATAATATGTTCAAAGTCCGCGTGTTAAATGGACTAAAAATGAAGTATATATATGTACCTCGCGTTTCATACCAGCTGGATTCGGTAAAATGCTACTGACACCACATACGAGGCACGGGCAGTTTCCCAATGAGGTTCACGGCGCCATCAGCTCGATGAACAGGCTTTGTGTGAAATATAACAGAGTCTAGAACTGCTTTTAGTGTCCTTGTGGGCTAGCCGGTAAGCGTTCCCTAGGGCCACCCAGTAGGTCGAGGGTTCGATTCCTTGCTGGTGAGGTCGTCGATAATATATAAATATATATATATATATATATATACCAAAAATGAATGTTCAATGCATTATTTATGGTGCATTAGGGTACTGGCCACTTCAGACAGGCTATAAATAGCCTTGTTATCTCCCCTCCATCTCACCCTGAGCCAGAGGGAAGGGTGGTGGTAAATAACATTTGTTTGCTTATTTTCCATTTACTTGAAATAGATTTACCGAATTATTTGTTTATTTATTTATTTATAATATACTGTAATATATTAAACACACTGTAATTATTTTCTTTAATTTATAAAATTGTTTTGCGACAAAGGAATGTTTTCCAGTTGTGTTTCATTAGGATTTGAGTGAAAAAATATTACGTACTTACTACATACATTTATTACACAAACATATATATATATATATATATATTTATATATATATATATATTGATAAAATCACACGGGAAAATGGAAACAACGGAGTACCTTAGCTTTCGTCTTTATTCAAGACATCTTCAGAGGCAACTAGATTGCATGGACAGAGAGAGGCTTAAATATACAGGGTGACCTAAAAAACATGAGGTCAGGTCAAAATGATGACATCCACTAATCCCCACACCAACACACACGTAGAGGAGCTTAAGAGAAGGGTGGTGACGTGACTAGTCAAGTCAGGTCAGAAAAAAGGGGGCCCACAAAATAACTATCATACATCTAGATCAAGCTTCTAAATATTAATGTTGTTTTCAAGTATGACTCAACCATTACTAATATGTTAATAAGGAATAGCCCAAGTTTGAATGTAAATGGTAGTGTTTATTGTATTCCATGTAGCAAATGTAATTGTAATTATGTAGGTCAGACAGGAAAAACACTGCAGCTTAGAATCAAACAACATAAGTATAATATTAGAACTGCATCTGAAAGCAGTGCTTTGTTCGTTCATGTTAGGAATAATAATCACCCCATTGCTTGGGAAAAAAGCATAGAAGTTTTCAAATCATCTTGTGTCACAGAAAGACTTCTTGTTGAAGCTAGTTTGATCAAGGAATTAAAATCAATAAACCTTAGTGATGGTCAGTTCAAAACCGATAATATGTTACATAAATTTATTTGTCAGTGGCCCAAGGTTAAAAATGCTTTAAAAACCTTTGATCTAGATGTATGATAGTTATTTTGTGGGCCCCCTTTTTTCTGACCTGACTTGACTAGTCACGTCACCACCCTTCTCTTAAGCTCCTCTACGTGTGTGTTGGTGTGGGGGTTAGTGGATGTCATCATTTTGACCTGACCTCATGTTTTTTAGGTCACCCTGTATATTTAAGCCTCTCTCTGTCCATGTAATCTAGTTGCCTCTGAAGATGTCTTGAATAAAGACGAAAGCTAAGGTACTCCGTTGTTTCCATTTTCCCGTGTGATTTTATCAAGATTTATCTTATCCACGTTTTCATTGTGGATTTTCATAAAATATATATATATATATATATATATATATATATATATATATATATATATATATATATATATATATATATATATATATATATATATATATATATATATATATATATACACAAGTAAATCACTGTAGGTGCGCGTGATCTAGGTATATGCTGATAACCACCAGGAAAGAAGAAAACACGAAGTTCCCAAGCGCTTTCGTGTAATTCACATCTTCAGGGGTGAGTACATACACACGCAGAATGTTAGATCGTGTGCTGGAAAAATGTGCATATTTACGGTAATGTTATATAAATAAAGTCAAGTAACACTTACCACTTCAATTAATACTTTGTAGTGTTCCCTCTGCGCTTCAAGCAAGAGGTCAGGTGGCAATTTAGCCTAGGTATCCTTGATGGCTGCCTCTCGCTTCGGGATTGATGATGTGTCAGCTTCGCGCAGACGACGCTTAACAATGGACTACAAATTATTTATCTATTGGGTTAAGATCTGGGCTACTGCCAGGCCAGTCATTAAAGAAAGGTACCTCACAGTCTTTGAGCCACTGTATGACACTTTTAGCAGTGTGGCATGGGGCACCGTCCTGCATGAAAAGGCTTGCCTTAGCTTTATCAAATGATTCAGGTAAGAAGTCACTGAGCAGTTCAAGATAGTTGTACTGATTCATCATCTGGTTCTTAGGGAGGATTACTAGTTCACCAACACCATAATACGTAAAGGAAGCCCAAACCATAATAATGAAAATAATAATTAACGGTTTATTGAAAGAGCATAGCAGCCAGAAGGCTGAAAATATACAGTTACATAATTGGGGAATGGGTTTCGATTTACAAATAATATACAAATAACATAAGTGATACAAATAAGATATATAATAACTAGATGGGGAAAAGCTCAAACTACAGGGCATTTCAACATAGTGACAGTGCATAAGCGAGGCAGGGTGCTTAACAGTCTTTACAGTGTACTGTGGGAGATGTGCATCCGAGTGAGGCAGGGGGTACACCCTCCCTCGACTACTGCCAGTCACAGAAAACGTAGCCTCGTCGGACTACAATACACTCCTCCATGACTCTAAATCCCACACTTCAAATTTCTTGCAAAATTTCACTCTATTTTCCTTCTGTCTCTTCGTCAACAGAGGTTTACGACGGGCACGGAAGCTCTTAAATCCAAGGCCATCGTGGAGGGCTTGTTGAACACAACGTAAGGAGACGTGGCAGAGAAGACGGGGGTTTCTCTCTTTCACTTCACGTGCTGTGAGGGCAGGATTGGACCTAACTTGGCGTGAAATAACCTTAAGTGTCCATGGAGACAATAATTTAGGCCTACCAGACTTGGGTAGGGGAGCTGGCAACACGTCCTCTCCAAGCTCACGGAAACGCTTCTCAAGTTTTTGGACAACACGCAACCTCACACCAGTCTGAGCAGAAATATCTCTCAGTACATGGTTTGCTTTGTACAATGCAATCACTGCTGCAGTGTTGTCCCTTGTAGTAACCCTCCTGGACATCTCTGATGGTATTTGGTTCCAGCTCACAGAAAAGTAAATACAAAGTAAAAAAAAAATGCAGTAAAGTACACTTACTTTGAGGTGTGTATGTAGAAGGTTCCTGGTTGATGATGCTGATGGGAATTAGAAGTGGGGGGTGGAGGAGGAAAAGAGAGAAGAGAAGGAAGTGGGGATGGAGGAGAAGCATTTTACTGCTTTTTGGAAGGCGAGTCACCTTCCATTATAATGTGAGGAACCTCTGGACTGACAGATTCTCTAACAGGAAAATCTTCTCTCCTTTTTGAAGCGGAAGGCTGAGGGGTAGCATCTTTCTCCTGCTGCCTTTTAGAGAAGAAACTGTCAATTTTTGGTTGTGGGGTATTTCTCCTCTTGATCATTAACTGGTTCTTGAAGATGGAGACCACTTTGTCCTCAACAGTACACAAAATAGGTTCTGCTGTTTCCACATCAGGGTGCCTTGAAGGCAGTTTCCTGAACATCTCCCAGTAGTGAACAACATCTTTTAAATCGAAAGAATACGTATGGTCATCACTTTCCCTTTCCTCCTCACCACTGTCTGTTTCTAACATCTCACCCAGTTACTTCAAGTCTTCAGGAGTAAGTTCCTGCTCATGAGACATCACAAGCTCTTCAACATCATCCTCCTCCACTTCAAGGCCCATTGACTGACTAATGGACACACTCTCCTTGTCCAACTCTGTTTCTTCCTCAAATCCCTCAAAATCATGGACTGCTGTTGGCCACAGTGCTTTCCATGCAGAATTCAGGGATCGAATGGAGACTTCTTGCTATGATGACACGATCAATTTTACAGCCTCCAGGATGTTGTACTGTGTCTTCCAGAACTGTGCCAGTGTTAGATCAGGATCAGTGGAAGTTGCCTGATGACACCTTCTGAACATTTTCTTCGTGTACAGCTTCTTGAAGTTGCTGATTACATTTTGGTCCATTGGCTGTAAAATTGATGTAGTGTTGGTAGGCAAAAACAACACTTTGACAAAGTCAAATCGAGCCTCCAAAGTGCTGGCAAGTTCAGGGTCATGACCAGAGGCATTATGCAGAAGGAGAAGAGCCTTTAAAGGAAGTTTATTGGTGGTTAGGTAACTTCACAGAAGGGCAAAACACTTCAACAGCCCATTCATTAAAGAGCTGTCTTGTTACCCATGCCTTACCGTTGGACTTACAATAAATTCCAAGTTGTCCTCTTACCATCTTTTGTTGCTTGAACACCCTGGGGTTCTCAAGAGTGGTAGCCAAGCATAGGCTTCAGTCGGAAATCCCCTGAAGCATTGGCACCAAGCAATAGAGTGAGACGGTCCTTCATGGGTTTATGTCCCGGTAAAGAAGCTTCATCTCTGGTGATGAATGTCCTTTTGAGCATTTTCTTCCAGAACAGCCCGGTTTCATCCACATTGCACACTTGCTGTGGAAGATAATTCTCTTCATCCATCAGTTCCTTGAACTCCACTACAAGTTTTGCTGCTCCTTCCCTATCTGCACTGGCAGCTTCACCATGCCTAGCAACACTAAAAATGTCACTTCTTTTTTTAAATATCATACCAGCCCTTGCTGGCCCTAAACTATTCAAAGTCAGTTTCAGAAGAACTAGGTTGCTCTTCCTTCAAATGTTCGGATATTTCCCTGGCTCTTTCACAAATAAATTCAATAAAATTGAATCTCCTTTCATTTGTTTTTCCTTAATCCAAATAAGAAGTAACCTTTCTGTTTCTGCAATTAATGATCTACCTTTAAACACTCTGGTAGATTTATCTCTCACTTTCTCTTCTTTAAATTTGTCTTTCTGCGCAAGAATTGTCGACACAGTTGATGCCGACATGCCATATTCTCTACTTAGCACATTTGTTCTAATGCCTTCTTCATGTTTCTTAATGATTTCCTGTTTCACTTGAATTGAAATTGCCTTTCTAGATTTCTTTGGACCCATGCTGGATTCAATACAGTAATTTCACCACTGAAATTTTAAGTTCACTAGCTGTAATTAAAGATTATTTTAATTAAATCAACACTGCACTGCGCTATATATTATCAATATGTTAATTAAATTTCAGAATGACCAAAAATTGTACTAATGTAAAAACGTAAAAATACTCTGTGTTCAAGAGACCCACAAGCAAGATGTTTCCTCCACTGTACAGAGAGTTAAACAGACTCCTTGGTGGGTAAGTGAAGTGGCTGATGGGCACACCAAAAAATAGTTCCCTGTACTGCATATATTACCAGTTATGTTAAATAAGTGTTAAAATGACTAATAATTTTAATATAAAACTTGCAAAAATATTAAAGAGCACAGCCTTCTTGATATTTATTCCAATGGAAACGAATGTAAGCCTAGAACCAATTACTCTATTGGCGGACTAGCCTACCAGCCGATGAGCAAGCCAAAACATGTTGACATGTCTTCGTAAGGATTTCGTTAATCAAATTTTTGTTCATTAACCGGATTGAAGATTCTTATGGAAGGTAATTCGTTAACCGAACCGTTCGTTAAGCAAGGGACTGCTGTATATGTTTTAAGTAACGTTATTTAATGTTAAGAAATGGAATAAATGGAACAATCGAAATAGCTAACCACTAATGGCAAAGAAAAAAAAATAGAGATGGATTGGGAACGCCAACATAATAATAATAATAATAATAATAATAATAATTAACGGTTTATTGAAAGAGCTTGGCAGCCAGAAGGCTGAAAATATACAGTTACATATTTGGGGAATGGGTTACGAATTACAAATAATATACAAGTAACATAAGTGACACAAATAAGACATATAATAACTTAGATGGGGAAAAGCTCAAACTACAGTTCATTTCAACATAGTGACAGTGTTACAGTATTACAAGTTATTGATAATTTTTACAATGGTTGGGACTGGGCTGTTCTTATAGCGATCAGTTCGTGCACGTATGGGCTGGATGCGGTTGTGGTGTCGCACAGCAATTCTCGGACAAGGGATCTCAGGTGGTAGTAGGAGCCGGTATCGGGGATGGTGTAGAAGCTTCTTACCAAATTTGCAGATGAGGTCGTGGTGATGGTCAGTGAGAGTCGAAAGGGTCAGTGTGTTGAGCGCTTCTTGATATGTGGAGTAGGAGGGGGAGAGAATAATCTTGCATTTAAGGATACCGCGTCATTTATCTTAAGAATATATACAAAAGATTCATTATTGTTTATTACTGAATATGTATTTGATTGAATTAATCTTTATATATGCGAAATGAACAATACAATTCATTAATACGTAGAATATTAAAACACACAAGAGGATAAGAGACTACATTGTTGTCAATGTTTACACCCAATGTATGCGTACACACTCAAGGAAACAGTCATTTATCTTAAGAATATGTACAAAAGATTCATTATTGTTATTATTGAATATGTGTTTGATTGAATTAAAGTTTATATATTTGAAATGAACAATGCAATTCATTAATTGTACGTAGAATTTTAAAACACACAAGAGGAGACGATGTTTTAAATAATGCTATTTAAAGTTAATAAAGAAATAAGGCGAGACGATCGGGAATGTCAATGTATGAACAGTAAGTGCGTACATGTGAAAACATATCGTCATTTCTCGACATTTGAATATGAAAGCAACACTTATTTACTGTTCATATATGTTTTAAATAATATTTACGAATGTAAAACTAAAATTTTATTCACCAATGGTGGTAAAGTCTAAAACATAAGGACAGCCAATGAATATTGTGGGTCAATCCATGTCAAGTTAACCAAAATAAATAAAAAAAAACATCAACCGTCATGAAATTGGCTAATATTTGGAATATAAATAGAACTTTTTAAGCTGATTTCAGAAAGGTTTTACTTTTTAAAATCGGATTTACCGTTGCAGAGTTATGGCGATTTGAAATTTGATCATTTCATGCTCGCTCAAGCGGAACGGTGACTGATTTTAAATCAACCCGAATTCAGATGCTTATTAAATGCCAACGAGTGTAGATATAAACTTGAAACTTATCAAATATAAAAGCTTACATCACACAGTTTAATATGCAATGGAAAAAATGTGGTTGCTATGGGTGGTGTGTGGTTGCTAGGGGTTTAAAGTACAACACATTTCATGTTCGGTCAACCGTAACGTGCTACGGAAATGACCATAACTTTCGCAGAACCATATGGATTTTTAATTTTAATGGCTCAAATGAAAGATCTAGTGTTCAGCTACAACTTCAACATAAAGACCTTCTGCCCTTTTGGGTTTTTCTTGACAAAAATGAGGCTCAAAGTAACTGTCTGTTTATCTCAATATTTTTGATAGTTAACATAATTATTACAAATATATGTCTACAATGTTTATTAAAATACATTATTAAATTTATATTATATTCATGATAATCATGTTTCAGTTATTTTCACATATAATATTTAATAATGCACACAGCTGAAATTAAAAATCTGTAGATCATAATGGCATTTCTAATTCAAAAATATGGTCTGGTGATTGATTATTGACCAAACAAAAAACGATTTAAAATAACGAGCCTGACTTTATAAACTGCTCTTGGAAAACAATAAGATCAAATTATAAAAAAGCTTTTATTTTAATAATGCATTTGCATTGCATAGTAAATTATTTTAAAGGCAATGCTGTTTGTGTTTCTTCGACACCATTGGGGTAAAACCATATTGTATATGGCACATTATTTAATATCAAAAATAAATTCACTGGGCTAAGAAGTCCAATCTACCTCGAGATAAATGCTTGATAATCTTGATGTAATTATCAAGCATTTTCATCTGTAACTTGTCTTCCACAACCTATTCATTCAAATTATGAAATCTAATAGAAAATAAATAATAAATATAACAGCCATCATGAACTAAAATGTTGTTGTATTTTTAGATATATATTATATTTTATTGAGATACCTAAATATACACAACAAAAACTATATCGAGTACGGATTCTTATTGAAAACAAAATGTGTTTAAAATAATTTGCTATGCTATGCAGAATTAAAATAAAATTTTGTTAGGACTGCAAGGCAATCACTCACTAATGCTATGTTTTCAAAAAGCAGTTTCACAAAGTTAGCCTTAATTATTGTTTTAAATTTTTTTGTTCAATGGTCAATTATTGATCATATCTTTGAACTAAGATAGAATTTAGATATTAACTTTCTACTGTGGAAATTATTATGAGACATGATCAATCAATGATATTATATTTATAATTATGGATAAGACAAGACAACATATTTAAAAAAAACATTGAAAAGTGAAGACATATTATATGTATTAAATTGCCTACTACAGTAATAGTGAAAAATATTGAGATAAATCGACATTTACTTTGAGCCTCATTTTTGTCAAGAAAAACCCAAAAGGGCAGAAGGTCTTTATGTTGAAGTTGTAGCTGAACACTAGATCTTTCATTTGAGCCATTAAAATTAAAAATCCATATGGTTCTGCGAAAGTTATGGTCATTTCCGTAGCACGTTACGGTTGACCGAACATGAAATGTGTTGTACTTTAAACCCCTAGCAACCACACACCACCCATAGCAACCACATTTTTTCCATTGCATATTAAACTGTATGATGTAAGCTTTTATATTTGATAAGTTTTTAGTTTATATCTACACTCGTTGGCATTTAATAAGCATCTGAATTCGGGTTGATTTAAAATCAGTCACCGTTCCGCTTGAGCGAGCATGAAATGATCAAATTTCAAATCGCCATAACTCTGCAACGGTAAATCCGATTTTAAAAAGTAAAACCTTTCTGAAATCAGCTTAAAAAGTTCTATTTATATTCCAAATATTAGCCAATTTCATGACGGTTGATGTTTTGGCCTGGTTAATTTGACACGGATTGACCCTTGTGCGAGTGTTTACTCAGATGACGAAGTCATCAGGCTCAACTCTAGTTGAAGCTGTTGGTTCAACTCTGGCTGAAGCTGTAGCTTTCCATAAAGCTGTTGCTGAAACTGTTCCTGAACCTGAAGTTGATGTTGAAGTTGCTTATGATGCTGAATTTGATGGTGTAGCTGAAGTTGATGGTTTAGGCCTGTCGAAAGAACCCTGCACAGCTGCTTTCTCTTCTCATTATACATCTTTATGTAGAGGTCATTTGCATTTATTTAAATTTTAATGCTTTGTTCTGTTAATGGATCCACTTCAGAAAATATGATCATTGCTTGCTCCATATAATATCCACACACCTCTTACCTTTTTCATATCGTTTTAACACATCTTGTTTCTTGGCTAAGCTTAAGACACTCTCTATTAGCTTTTGATACAACACTACCATCACTTGCTCTCCTGCTCATGTTGAATAGGAATGCAAAAATGCTGTAAGAAACCTGAGAAACTTTTTCTCCAGTTCCTGTTCCAGATGCGTGAAAACAAAAGGCCCGCCAAGCTCCGACTGTTGTTTGCTACTCATTAGCAAGGCAGCTTCTTTGTGCAAGGCGCTCTTCATTTTTTTTACAGTAATTTTTTTTTTGATAATACATATCGGGATTTAGTTATAATTTATATGAAAATGCAATTTTATTCTATTTTTATTATATTTTGGTCGTAATTACGAATGAAATAAGGATGTAAATTTAATTGGGTCCTAAATTAACTAGGATTTTAAGTATGAAAAGTTATTGGTCGAACCGTTGTTATCGGAGGCTTTACTGTACAGGTACAAGTAGTATCTCCGTTAGCCGAAATCCCTCAAACCCGGAACTCTCTGATAGCTGGAATTGAAATTTTCCGAGCGGCACATTATCCGGAAAATTCGGAGACAGTTTTCCCGATACCCGGAAAATTCCGGGGATGGGGGAATCTCTCCGGGTTTGAGAGATGAAAATCAGGCTCATTTTCCATAAAATTTCGGGGATGAGGGATATTTTTCCGGGTTTGACAGAAGATGTAATGGACAATTTCTGGAACTTCTGAGAAATTTTTTTCTGCTACCCTGAAAATTCTGGGGATGAGCAATATTTTTCCGGCTTTGAGAGAGTCGTCTCGTTACTCGGAAATTTCTCTTTTCCGGAAGTACTCTGCACTAATTGTTCCGGCTAATGGAGATATCGCTGTTACTAGGCACAGGTAATTGCTTTTTTCGGACTTTCGTATTTTTCGGACTTGGGTATTTTCCAATTAGTTTGAATTACAGTGACCCCTCGGTTAACGAACTCAATCCGTTCCAGAAGGTCGTTCGTTAACCGAAAAGTTCGTTAACCGAAACCATTGTTTCAATGGGTTTTTGGGTAATTGGTTCCAGCTCACCGAAAATTTCCTAAATTCAACAAAAATGGTAGAAAAGTTCACTTACTTTTAGGTGTGTATGTAGAAGGCTCCTGGATGATGATGATGATGATGGGATTTAGAATGGGGGTGGAGGAGAAGGAAGAAGAGAAGGCATTGGGGTGGAAGAGAAGTCACCCCATGGCGCCATTTCACCCATAAAATTTTAGCTCTCTTGGTGTAATTCAAGATTATTTTCTTTAAATCAACACTGCACTGCATTATATATTGTCAATATGTAAAATATATTTCAAAATGACCAATAATTTGCTTGGAAACACAGAAAAAAAGCATTTAGTTGAAGAGAGACTCAAGTAAGATGTTATCTCCAGTGAAAACAGAGAGAGACTAATGCCTGTTTGCTGTGTTAAGAGGCTGGATGCCGCGCATTAAACTAGTCACTTTACCTTCAATTATGTTCAATAATTATTAAAATGATTAAAAAATTGAATATTAAACTTTTAAAATTATTGAATAGTATAAACTTCTTGATATTTACTAAAATAGTAAGGAATTTAAGCCCTAGAACCGATTAATGTATTGGCGGACTGATACTAAAGTTGGTTGCCCGGTCAGTGCAAGCGAAAACATGTTGAGGTCGGTTCGTAAGAAATTCGTTAACCGAATTTTTGTTTGTTAACCAAATTGAAGGTCCTTATGGAAGGCAGTTCGTTAACCGAGGCGTTCGTTAAACGAGGGGTCACTGTATTGTGCTTCTACTCTGTGTGCATGCGTGTAATAGAAAAATTATAGTTCTAAGAGTTTTTAAGGCATAGCTGATAGACTATGATATTAAGCCATTGAATTAATGATGACATTACCAACTAAACTGAATCTAACTTAATTCATTGTGGTTAGATTGGTTAGGTAGGGTTTTACACGTTTGTTATAAGTTTATTCATTACGCCTGTACTTTTTTTTCTTTTTATCTTGTGCTAATTTTCATTTCAGCCTGAACGGTTTGTTAATCTTGGCATTGAACCTCCTAAAGGTGTCCTCCTGTTTGGACCACCTGGAACAGGAAAGACCTTGTGCGCACGAGCAGTTGCTAACCGTACAGATGCCTGTTTCATCAGAGTTATTGGTTCTGAATTAGTTCAGAAATATGTGGGAGAGGTAAGTGATCTTGTGATTCTATCTGATGTACCATTTTCACATCTACATTGAGTTTTTATTTTTTTTTGTGTCAATAGAATACATGGATTGTCATCAAATGCTTCACTTTTCCTCACTTGTGTCTTACTTTTACAGCACATTCATAATTGTAGTTTGCCTATCACCTTTAGTTTTCCTTGAATCTTGACTTCTTGAGCTTTTTCTTTATTATTTACCTGATACAGATTCCATATTTTTATTATTTTGTACATTACTTGTCACCTTTATTTTCATTAATATTGTTATCAATAATATTGTTATCAAAAGTTTAAGTTTTATTCATCTTCAAGACCTTGTTCTTTTTGGTGGTTCCTCCTCCTCCGAACATTATTCATAATGGTGTTGGTTATTTTATTGCCTGGTTGGAACTTGATATATTTCTCAATATTGCTAATTCATGCAATTTTCCTTATTTAATGAAGGGTGCTCGAATGGTACGTGAACTCTTTGAGATGGCCCGCACTAAGAAAGCGTGCCTGATCTTTTTTGATGAAATTGATGCCATTGGAGGTGCTCGATTTGATGATGGTGCTGGAGGTGACAATGAAGTGCAGAGAACTATGCTGGAGCTCATCAATCAACTCGATGGTTTTGATGCTCGTGGTAATATTAAGGTAAGCTAATTAAAGACTAATTTAAAAGATTGTTCTTTTTCCTCTTCAATTACTGTACAGTACTTTCATCTTTTTATTACAAATTGAAGCAAGATGAGAAAACAAATTACAGGTTGTACCTCTCTAGTCCGGGAACCTTGGGACCTGACCAGTGCCGGACCATGGAAATTCACCCTTTTCCTGGATATAATGACTTGTGCTTACGCTTGGAAGCACTAGCACCACTTTCTCTGCATCATGGTCTCTTTGAAGACATATTGAAGGGTTAAATGTCGTATAGTAGCTTCTCAAATTTCGCGAGTTTTTAATTCAACGTATTTTATTGGAACACAAAAAAAATAAATAAATAAAAATTTTGACGGCGGAAACTTGAATTTCGACGGGTTTGAACGGCCCGCCAACATTCAAACGACGTCCATAATCGTGTGAACAGCGTCATTTGTCTTATGTACAAAAGATTCATTATTGTTTATTACTGAATGTCTTTTTTATTGAATTAATGTTTATGTGTGCAAAATGAGCAATACAATTCATTAATAATACGTAGAATATTAAAACACATGAGGAAATGACACAGCATTGTTTTCGTTGATTACAAAACCAGTGACTGACTGGTTCTACATATAAAACTGAAGAAAATAAGACCTTGGTTGTAGCTGTAATAAAATTAATATGGTTGTTTTAAGTAATGTTATTTAATGTTAATAAATGGAACAATAGAAGTAGCTAACGATAATGGTAAAGAAAAAAGAGAACGCGTATGTAAGTGCTCACACGTGAAAACATATCGTCATTACTTTACATAAGAATATGAAAGCAACACTTATTTACTGTTCATATATATTTTAATTAATGTTTCTGAATTTGTTTTTATTGAATTAATGTTTGTGTGTGCAAAATTAACAATACAATTTATTAATAATAAGTGGAATATTAAAACACACGATGAGACGAGACGGCTGCCGGCATTGTTTATGTTAAAGCTTACAAAACCAGTGACTGATTGGTTCTACATATAAAACTGAAGAAAAATAAGACTGTGATTGTAGCTGTAGTAAAATTAATGTAAAAAAAATTATATGGTTGTTTGAAGTACCTGTAATGTTATTTAATGTTAATAAATGGAACAATTTAAGTAGCTTACCATTAATGGTAAAAAAAGTGTGACTGCGCATATGTAAGTGCGCACATGTGAAAACATATCGTCATTGCTCTACATAAGAATATGAAAGCAACACTTATTTACTGCTCATATATATTGAAGGGTTAAATGTTGTACTCTGTATAGACAAGCAGAGAGAGATAGAGAGAGAGCAGCCGAACTGCCGGATGTAAACAAACCTTAATTTCCCGCGGCTTTGTTGTTGTTTTGTTTTACGGGGATTAGCCCACCCGGGCATAGGTCACTGACCCACATTGGGGCCTGAGGGGCAAAAATTTAATGCTCCTGTTATAATAATAATAATTATTCAGAAAAAAAAAAAGCTTCCTATTGGACAAACTAAAATTGTTCCGGACCACAGAATGCCGGACTAGAGAGGTACAACCTGTACTTAACATTCAATAATAATTTATAGTCTGCACCTGCTGGGAGTCAATAGTACATGTGACTGTCTGAACTCCCTGAATAACCATTCCTGTTCATTAACTTATGAGTATGATAAGGAGGAAAATCTGAATATTCCCTTTAATTAAACGTGTGGCTTTACTTGTTTATTGTAGTGTCTACAAGTATCATGTCTCGCAAAGTATATACTGTATGATGTAAGTATTCACTAAAATATACTACTGTACATACTGTATGTATATTTCAATGTATACATCAGATGGTAAATAGTTGATTGTTGTCGGCACAGTGTGGAGAGTTGTTATTGTGCTTCCATTAATGTTTGATTATTTTATATTAATGGATGGTGAGCATTAAAGGACAAAGAACATCTCTAGTAATAGTTTCTTTGTCAAAAGTGAAGTCCTACATTGAGAGAAATTTCCATGCATTTGGTTGAGGTTGTTAGCATCAATACAACATGAATATTTGTTTTTTAATTACAGTACAAGAAAGCCTCGAGGTATGACGATAACATGTCTTTATGCAATTCCACCACAATTCTTATATAATTTAGGATCATTTGGTGCCAGGTTGATAAAATAATATCCTAAAAGAATTATGTTTCCTGAAAAAAGAATCCCACACAACACCATGAATCATTTGTTTACAAAGGGCTAACAGCTGATAGGCATAGCTGTTTTCCTCAATGTCTGTGTACAACACTTAATAAATTAGTACAGTACAGTATTGTATTTATGACCACTTAATAAATACTATTGTGTATTTATCATCAATTAATAAATACTGTTGAAGGGTATTTATTGTCACTTAATAAATACTATTGTAGTGTACAATATTATGTATCTGCATATACCCTGGGTATCTGCATATACCCTGGGTATCTGCATATACCCTGTTATATTTCACACAAAGCCTGTTCAATGAGCTTATGGCGCCGTGAACCTCTAATGGGGACTACCCATAAGCTCGTTGAATAGGCTTTGTGTGAAATATAACAGAGTCTAGGACTGCTTTTAGTATCCTGGTGGTCCAGCGGTTAGCATTCCCCGGTCACAGTCATACGCTCATGGGACGTGGGTTCGAATCCTGGCGGGTTGAGGTGTTGATTATACACACACACAAACACACACACACAGAGAGAGAGAGTATTACCCCGCCTAACGCGGTTTCACTTAGCGCGTTTTACCGTACACACGGTGCCTTGCCAGAGCTGAACTTTCACTTAACGCGGGTTTTTTCCACGTATACGCGGTGAGTGTCCGGCTCGAGAGCTATTTTTAGATTGGCCCCACCCGCCACCCTGCCTGACTGCCTGTTTTAGCTCATAAATTCATACAAATTACCCAGCCAGAATATAATTTATATTGCTGGAATTCTTACAATATGATGATCATTTTGAATATAAACATCATAGATTTTGCATTAGACATACAAATTTAGATATAAAGTTTATTCTGAGTAAATATGTTATTTTTTGTGCAAAATATATGACATTTGTATTCAAAATATTCCTGGTCTTGCAAGGAATCCAGCAATGTCAATTATATTATCCTAACTTTAGTTTGAGGTATTATTTATTACTAAAAAGGTAAATATTCTGGTTTTCCCATACATATGGTGGGACGGTTGGTGGGGGGTGGGGTGGGGGGGAGGGAGGGACCGACCGATCATCTGTTACAGCGTGAAGAATATTTTTTTTTTTATTAACTGAAGATATTTGTTTTAGCTCATAAAATTCATACAAATTACCCGGCCAGAATATAATTTACATTGCTGGAATTCTTATAATTTGATGATCATTTTGAATATAAACATTATAGATTTTGCATTAGACATACATATATTCTGTCCCGGTAATTTGTATGAATTTTATGAGCTAAAACAAATATCTTCAATAAATAAACAAAATATACTTACCCAAATACTATCTGTCAATCAAAATACCCCACCTCCCCCCCCCTCTTCCCACCTCCTCCTTGGGTCCCTCCCTCCCTCCCTACCCCTCACCCCCACCTTCCCTCCCTACCAGAGAAATGATTGGGTTATAACAGTATATTTACATTTTTAGTAATAAACAATACCTCAAACTAAAGTTAGGATAATATAATTGACATTGCTGGATTCCTTGCAAGACCAGGAATATTTTGAATATAAACTTCATATATTTTGCACAAAAGATAACATATTTGCTCTGAGTAAACAAAATACTTGCATTAGATCTAAAATTTGTATGTCTCATGCAAAATCTATGATGCTTATCTTCAAAATGATCATCAAATTGTAAGAATTCCAGCAATGTAAATTATATTCTGGCCGGATAATTTGTATGAATTTTATGAGCTAAATAAAAAAATTATACTTCACCCACGTATATGAGTAGATGCACCGCGTAAAGTGGGAATTCTGGTTCTGGCAGGGTACCGCGTAAATGTAGAAACACGTAAAGTGAAACCGCATAAAGCGAGGGTTCACTCTGTGTGTGCGTGCGTGCGTGATAATAATAATAATAATTAACGGTTTATTGAAAGAGCTTGGCAGCCAGAAGGCTGAAAATATACAGTTACATATTTGGGGAATGGGTTTCGAATTACAAATAATATACAAGTAACATAAGTGACACAAATAAGACATATAATAACTAGATGGGGAAAAGCTCAAACTACAGTTCATTTCAACATAGTGACAGTGCAAGGAGTAGTGTTTACTGGGAGTGAATACACTGGCTTATTACAAGTTATTGAGAATTTTTACAATGGTTGGGACTGGGCTGTTCTTATAGCGATCAGTTCGTGCACGTATGGGCTGGATGCGGTTGTGGTGTCGAACAGCAATTCTCGGACTAGGGATCTCAGGTGGTAGTAGGAGCTGGTGTCGAGGATGGTGTAGAAGCTTCTTACGAAATTTGCAGATGAGGTCGTGGTGATGGTCAGTGAGAGTCGAAAGGGTCAGTGTTTTGAGCGCTTCTTGATATGTGGAGTAGGAAGGGGAGAGAATAATCTTGCATGCCCTCTTTTGCACTTTTTCGAGGTGTATACGTTGTGTGGCATTTAGGGAGGAAGACCAGGTTGGGGAGGCATAGGTGAGCTTGGGAAGTATGAATGTTGTGTAAACACTGAGGAGCTCGGGTGCAGGAACTCCGAGGGACTTGAGTCGGCGGAGGAGGTGGAGACGGAAACTGGAGGATTTGACAACTTCACTGACGTGTGGTTTCCAATTTAGTTTGTTGTCTATGGTGACGCCGAGGAGCTTCGTGGAATCTACAACCTGGAGTGTGTTCGGACCTAGAGTAATGGAAGGAGGTGGGACAATGTCGGAGGAGAGGTTGATGTGCATAACCATGGTCTTGGTATGGTTGATGGTGACATGGTTGTTGGTGGCCCAGTTTTGGAGACTGTTCAATAAATCCTGAAGGGCGGTATAGTTGGGAGCAGAATTGTTGACGCTGATCCCAATGGTGGAGTCGTCGACATATTTCCAGCGAGCAGGGGTTTCTCTTAGGGCATCATTGATGAGCATAAGGAAGCAGAGTGGTCCCATCTTGGTGCCTTGGGGGACGCCACAGGTGAGTGACTGAAAGGTGGAGACAGCCCCTCGGAAGCGTACAGCTTGGCGTCGGTCACTGAGGAAGTCTGTAAGCCATGGTATAAGACTTCTCCGAAGCCCGAGGTCAATAGCTTTGTTGATGATTATATTGTGGTCGACTAGGTCGAATGCTTTAGTGAAATCAATGAAGGCGACAGCTATAGACGTTTTTCGTTTCTCGAGATGGCGGTATATGTAATCGAGAAAGCTGACAAGACGGTGAGTGGTGGAGGAAGTTTTCATGTTGCCAAATTGCTGAGGGTCTACGACTCCTGCAATATCAGCATAAGCCCAGTCGAACACAAAACTTTCACAGATTAGGCTGGGTATTGGGGTGATTGCAATAGGTCGTAGCTGATTTAAGGATTGTGGGCTGGTTGACTTGGGCACTGGTGATACATAAGAGGTCTTCCAGTCTGCTGGGCATCTGGCTTGACTGAGAGAAGCATTGATGATGGAGCGTAGGGGTTTAGCAAGCTCCGGGGAGAACTCCTTGAAGAGTTTCATTGGTAAGTCAATGGGGGTGGTAGAGCGTTTTAATTTTAGTTTGTCCAGGTGTTTTGCTACTTTAAATTCTTCTACTAAGTCAGTGGGAAGGGGGGCTGGTAGGTAAGCAGGGAGAGTGGTTGTGTCAAGCCGGGGGAGCATCTGGCATATAGTAGCGAAATGGTTATTTGTATGCTCAGCTGCGTCAACATTAGTGAGATGGCTAAGGAAGGGGAGGGGGTGTGTCTTATTGTTTAGTCCACAGAGTTCTTTAAGCTTACCATACCATTGACTGATGTTGGTCTGCTTCAGGTGTTGTAATTTGGTTGGGTAGTGGGACTGCTTTGCAGTGCGTATTTCGCTGATGACTCGGTTGCGAAGGGACCTGTAGCGGATGTGGTCATTGAGATGAAAGGCTCTGTCTCTCTGTTGCATAAGTCTTTTGATCCGAGGTGTGATCCAGGGCAAGTCAGCTGGGTGAGATCTGACGGACTTCTCGGGGAAGAAGTGGTGGTGAGCTTCCGTGGTGGTGTTGGTATAATTTATCCATTTGGTTTCCACGTCATCCACGCTAAGTACTTCAGTCCAGGGATGGTGAACTATCCACTGCCCGAAGAAGCGCACTGCAGAGTCAGTAATCGGCCTGTAGGTCTTGATGTAGGGTCTCTGTACTTGAGTGGGAGTGGCAGCTGGGGACCAGAGCACTGATAAGTGTGTGCTACACCCGATAGGAGGCATTGGTTGAGGTGGTTGGTACTGGTCCGCTAAGTCAGTTAAGATAAGGTCAAGGGTATTTTGACCGTGTGTGGGGAAGGTCACAACTTGTGATAGTGATAGCTGGTCTTGGATATCAGTGGTGTCAATTTCATTAAAATCCCCACATGGTACTAACTTGGCACATGGGTACCTAACTCTGAGGTGGTCTGAGGTGGTAATGAGATGATTGATAAGAGTGTCTCTTGTGGGTGAGCGAGGCGGATGGTATGCCACACAGATTATGATGGAAGCAGTGTTGCGCGGGTGGGCTGGTGGCACAACACGTACCCATAATTCTTCCACATCTGCTGGGACTTGGACATCCAGGCGTGACGGGCGTAGGTCATCTTGACAGAAGAGGGCAACGCCCCCTCCGCGTCTATGTGAACGAAGGTGATGAAAGAGTTGATATCCCTCAATATGACACGTTTCAGGCACAATTTGCCAGGCCTCACATATGGCAAAGACGCTCGCGGCGGCTGACCTGACTGTAGTTGCCAGCTCGTCGAACTTGTTAGCTAGGGAAGTGACGTTGGATAGCAGTAAAGACGGGAGATCATACCATATCCGTGGAACTTCAGTGTGGTGGTACGGTCTGTCAGGGGTGGGTTTCTCCGGTTTCCTAGTGGAGGTTACGGTTCTAATGGGCTTATGTGTATGACGGCCTTGTCTACGGCTACGCGCGTGGAATATGTTCAGTGATTTGAGTCGCGCGATAACACTGCCATCAGGATAACCGTTCCCATGCTTTAGGTGGTACAGAGTGCGTCGGGAGTAAGTGATTGGTGGCCATCTGTTGATATCTGTTGTGGGCGGACGGAAGTGTTTGTCACTGACGGCACTTTGAGGGCCACTGACACTGGTAGACATCTGTTAATATTTGTCAGCCGTAAAGACCGTGGGTCTTTGTCCCTGGTGCTTGGGGTCGCCGACACAGTTTTCACGATATATGTAAACACCGCGGTGGTCCTTGTCCTTGTGTGTGTGTGTTTTTTTTTTTTTTTCGCTCCACTAAAAAACTTTCGGTTTTCAGAGGTTTTCGGAATTTCGGATAAGGGATTGTCAACCTGTAGTACCTTGTGTATATTAAGAAGACACTAAGTTTCTGATTTGTTATCAACAGGTTCTGATGGCAACCAATCGTCCAGATACTCTTGACCCTGCACTCATGCGACCTGGTCGTTTGGATCGCAAAGTAGAATTTGGTCTACCTGACTTGGAAGGAAGGTCACACATATTCAAAATTCATGCCAAGTCCATGTCAGTTGAACGTGACATTCGTTTTGATCTACTTGCACGGCTGTGCCCTAACAGTACAGGTAAATATTTTTCATTGTCTTGGATATATGTTGTGTTTAAACATAAACATGGGCTCTTTTGTACTTGTGGGAGGTAAAACAAATGTTTATAACATTATTAACAGACTAGGAAGAGGCAATTCACTGAAATTAGTCTTCAGTGAGCACGGTGTTTTAAGTTTTGGGTTGTGCTTGGTAATGATGGGAAAAATGTGTTTCTTGGGAGCAATTTGTGTACAAGAGTGGCATGGAAAATGCAATGGGGAATTTTTGCTGACAACTTGTTTAATCATGAAATATAAACAGATGTAGAACCTCCAGGTGAATATCGATATCTTGAAGCACCCTTTTATATATACTGATCTTAATTTAAGGATATACCGGTATATTGGTGATTTTTTTGCATTATTAGCTTGTTAATTTGTGTGATAATGTGTGACTCTATCAAGGTAAGGATATGTATGAGTTTGTGTAATGTTGTCAAATTCAGGATAGCTCTGTATCATTTGGCATTAACAAGGCTATGTGCAGTAGCTATTAATCAGAGAAGATAAGGTTGTGCTCCTAGGTGACTTCAATGCCAGAGTTGGAAGAGATGCTGACATATGACAGGGAACCATAGGGAGAAACGGAGTTGGCAAGTGTAATCCCAATGGCCTACTCCTCCTCAGCAAGTGTGCTGAACACAAACTCATTCACCAATACATTGTTTAGGCAGGCTGACAAGGTCAAGGGTTTGTGGTAGCACCCACGATCCAAACACTGGCATCTCATTGACTAAATCATTGTCAGAAAAAGAGATTGACGAGATGTTTTTATCACTCATAACAACGAAGGAAACAAATCTCCAGGGGAGGTTCTAGCACTAAGCATCTGGAGGATCCAGCGGTAACATATGCTTTCAGAGAATAGCTTGAACATGGGTTGATAAACAACCTGACAACAAACGACTCAAAACCCAGTGCTGAATGGGATATTCTCGGCATTGTCATGACAAAAACCTGCTGAGAGACCCTCGGCCAGTTGAAAAGAATACACCAGGACTAGTTTGATGAAAATGATCCGGAACTGGGCATACTCATCAATGATAAACGTGTTGCTTTAACTGACTGGCAGAGCAACCCTTAGTGGCGGATCAAAGCTGATACCATCCACAAGAAGAAAGCGGCTGCCCAGTGTGAACTTTGCAATCTAAAGAACAAATGGTTGAAAATATAAAGCATGTGAAGTGCAAAAACTTGCAGATCAACACAAGTTGTGCGAATTTTTCAATTCTACAAAAATATTTTATGGGCCAATCGCTCGTGGCACAGCCCCCCCCCCCCCTGCTCATCCGACGGTAACTCCATATTTAAAGACGAATAAGGCGTCCTTCAGCGCTGTAAAGAGCACTACCATTCGCTACTCAGCCAAAGCACCGATGTGGATGTCCTGACTACTCAGCAGGTCCCTCAGCACCCCGAGCTGATGCACCTCAGCTATCCTCCATCCCTGGTTGAGTTAGCTACTACCATCAAGCAGATGAAAAATAACAAAGCCTGACAGAATCCCAGTCGAGGTGTATAAATCAGGAGGACCTCTGCTTACCAGCTGTTCTCTACTCCCCTGGAGAATATATGGGAAAAGGAAAAAAATCCCCATGTTCTTAAAGACGCTTCCATTGTCAATATTTATAAGAACAAGGGAGACCGGTTAGACTGTGGCAACTACCGTGGGATTTTGCTGCTGCCCCTATAGCTGGCATGATTATTGCCCGAGTCCTCCTAAACAGACTTCTTCCTGAGGCGGAAAACTTTCTCTCAAAATCTCAATGTGTCTTTAGACATCACGTTGCATCACTGACATGATCTTTATTGCCCGCCGGATACAGGAAAAGTGCAGAGAACAGCGTCATGACTTGTACGTAGCCTTCGTCGACCTAACCAAGGCCTTCTACTCGGTCAACAGGGAAGCCCTCTGGCAGACCCTCAGCTGTTTTGGCTGCCCACCAAAATTCATAGCCATTGTGAGGCAACTCCACGATAGCATGAACAGCAATGTCCTGTTCAATGGCACCTAGTCTCAGTTCTTCCCCATCCAATCAGGAGTAAAACAAGAATGTGTACTGGTACCAACTCTTTCATTTTCTTGGCTACCTTCTTTACTCGTGCCAGTGCCAATTTAGCTGGCGGAGTGGACATCCAGTACCGGATGAAGGGACTTTCAACATAAGACGACTCCAGGTGGGAACAAAGGTGTCGGCAGCTTCCATTGCTGAACTTCAGTATGCAGACGACCTCACCCTCATCCCTTACACTGAACATGACCTACAGTAGATCCTGAACACCTACACATATGCACACTTCGGCCTTAGGTGAATGTATGTAAGACTCGGATTCTCTTTCAGCCTACCCCTGGTTCAACCACACCTCCACCATCCATCCAGCTGCATGATACTACCCTCTCCAATATCTTGGCACCCACCTGTCCACCATCACGGACATTTATGAAGAAATTCAACATCTGATCAGATGTGCATCTCAAGCCTTTGGCAGACTCCATATCCATGTCTTCAGCTGTAGGGAGTTGAAATTATCTACAAAGTTACACGTATATCAAGCGGTGGTCCTCCTCACCTTGTTATATGGCAGCAAGACATGGGTCACATACAGGAAGCACCTCAAGGCAGTTGAAAACTTTCACCAACATAGTCTACGTTCCATCCTCCGAGTTCACTGGGAAGACAAGGGAACAAATGCCCATGTCCTTGCTTGACACCAACTGTAGGAGCACCGAGGCCACCATTATCCATGAACAACTAATTTGGACTGGCCATGTTACCCTCATTGATGACAGTAAACTGCCAAAGCAGCTACTTTACAGTCACCTAACGTATAGTAAACGTAACGCTGGCGGGCAACGGAACAGGTATAAGGATAGTCTTAAGACAAACCTGAAAGAGTGCCAAATCGACCCCCTCACCTGGGAGACGATTACTCCACACCATAATGCATGAAGAAGCACCACACGAGAAGGTGTCAATAGTGTCGGAAAGATGCTTCCGCCATCTCCCACACTAGATGTAGCCCTCCTCATGTGCATCATCTGTGGACGACCTTGCTGGTCCCGTATCAGCCTCTCGAATCACCTCAGAGCTCACCAATGAAGGTGAGATCCTTAACCCCTACACCACAGGCTAAGGTGCCGCTGGCCGTATCTGCCTCGCGGGGGTAAAGAGAGAAAAATCAACTTTAACAAAAATAATTTTTAACCTTTTTAAATTATAAAACAATAAAAAAGAAGTAAGAAAACTATATATTAACCCTCTAGAAACTTCTCTGGGGCAGCAGTAGCGAGGGAGATAAGGGGACAGTGTTGTTTTGACGGCTAGCACTCGTCACTACGCACTTAGCGGCCATTTTCTGCTTGCCTTTGTGTCCGGGGTGACCAGTGATGCTTATATTTACTGATCATAATATTTATTTCCAATAAATAATTCATTTAGAATATTTTATTTGCATTATTTTTCATAACCCAGTGACACATGCAGTCTGTCACCAGGCTGTCTTTGTGTTTGGTAGAGCAAGTAATGCATATAAATAATTATTGGAATAGTAATTCCACAAATAAATACATTTATAACATATTCATAGATTATTTTCCAGTAATACTACACTGCAACTACACTACTCTTAACAATATTACTTTGATACAACATGATGAAATGGACAAACAATGAAAATGAAACAAACAAAAGTAGGTAGTTACATTCAGGAAGCTTCCCTGTAGCTGAGCGTGTGGTGTGACATGCCTTCACCTTTCTCTCATGAAGGTTTTTGTTAAACCACCAATGCCTGTAATAAGTCATTTATATCCAATGTATATTTTCAGCCTTCGGGCTGCAAATTTTTTCAATAAACCGTTTATTATTATTATTATTATTATTATTATTATTATTATTATTATTATTATTATTATTATTATTATCATTATCATTATCATTATTATTATCAAATAGTCACACTGGAACCTGATAACCCACACTGGGCATTGAAACAATGCCTCGAAAAGGCGCTCGTTCCGGAATGTCAACCTGGGTGCCCTTGACGGAGGTTCCGGAACATTAACTTTTTTTTTTTTTTTTTTTTTTTTTTTTTTTTTCTTCTCTCTCTCTCTCTCTCTCTCTCTCTCTCTCTCTCTCTCTCTCTCTCTCTCTCTCTCTCTCTCTCTCTCCAGTTTTTTAGCCTACCCGGGCACAGGTCACTGACACACATCAGGGCCTTGGGGGCAAAGATGTAATAATAATAATAATACAGTAACAATAACAAAAATAAAAATAATAATACCGGTCCACCACCGATTTCCTGGCATCTTTGGTTCCTGAGCCTTGCTGGACCATCCATTTTGCCGGATTAACAGAGGTCATATATAATAATTAAGCAACACCTCTGATCCACTAGCTATACACCTCCCGGTATCTTTAAAGCACCATGGCTGCTAGAAACTTAAATTAAACAAATATTAAATGTTGATGAAATGAAATTCAGGCTATATAAAAGATGCAGGTTTATTAATTACAGTCTCTCCTCGACTTACGACGGGGTTCCATCCCGACGACCAGGTCGTAAGTCGAAAAGGCGAAAATAATACATAGAAATTCTAAAATGGGTGTCTTTTTCTTCTCAGCGTCACGAGAACTCTCACTTTTAAGCTTGCCAGCCATTTTAAATGGAATTACAAATGAAAATTTTGTCAGTACACAGTGCGGTCACTAACGTCAGGACGCGAGAATACGTAATGTGAAAAATATTTTATACGACCATGGCTGTCGTAAGTCCGGGATGTCATAAGTCGAGGAGAGACTGTACTGTACTTACAAAGAATGTTGCAGTATTGCCACTCCCAGAGTGACAAATTGTAGAGTTTTTCTTTCATTGTTTTTCTAATGCACATTTGCTTTTTGGAATCACTTTCTGCATAGAATCTCATTACTTTTTCTCTGCTTCTTTATATCATACACAGTTGACGAACCAATACCATACTGATCACACAGCTTTCGCATCGAAACACCATGGTCAAGTTTTCTCAAGAGTTCCACCTTATCGTATATCGATATGGTCTGGTGTTTACGCTTTACACCATCACTGACACTTGTACTTTCCTTTGAAGCCATAGGTGGGGTTAATTATGTGCAAAATAAGCTAAGAATCACACAAAATCAAGGGGCTACTACCAGCAACTGCAGAGTAAACAAACTGAGTGAGCGTAGTTAACACGTAACGCCATCTGTGGCAACCCAATAAACTAATCTGGAGGTTGTGGGAATTTCAAGTGCCCTTTCGTAATTTTGTTCGGACTAAAACAGGTGCTGGACTATCCGTTCCCGGAAAATCGGTGGTGTACCTGTAATAATAATTATTCATATTAATGAAATTTTTTATAAAAAATACACAATTAAAATTAACATAATAAAATATTGATGATAACAATAATAATAGCAACACTACAATAATAATAATAAAAATAATAATAATATTAATAATAATAATAATAATAATAATAATAATAATAAAGAACCACAAAGAAAAAAAAACAAATAAAAAATAAAAAGTAAGAAACAATACTATATATATGTATGTTGTGTTGTCAATAGTAAGAGAAACAATTGAGACCCTGCCATTGTGTGTAAATGAGGCAGAAAGTCAGATCAGCAACCTGGGACTTCATCTCAATTTTTGTGATGCCATATGGCAGCAGGGTCTACCATTAGATATCTCATTATGCTTCCAATATCTTCCGAGGCGGCAGTACCTCCCTGTTTGATAGCTGCCTACCACCTACTACCTCGTATCATTGTATCATAGCTGGTTTATTGTCATACTCGATTCTGAGTGACAGCAAAGTAGTAGTAGTGGTGTGGTGTGGATATGTATGAGTTTGTATAGCAAGAAAAGTTAGTATGTAGAATAAAAAAGATATTATGTTGAGTGAATTAAGAAGAGGGATGGATAACATTTAATTTTGAATAATACCTAAACCCAATTTCTTTCCCTGCAGGTGCAGAAATTCGATCAGTGTGTACAGAAGCAGGTATGTATGCCATCCGTGCTCGCAGGAAGGTAGCTACTGAAAAGGACTTCTTGGATGCTGTCAACAAAGTCATCAAGGCATATGCCAAATTCTCAGCAACACCAAGATATATGACATATAACTAGAACTTTTTCCTGAAATTTTCTGAGGAATTATAAGAAAAGAGAACTATCTTAACCCACAACCAGTATGATTCTTATGAAACATATTTATAGAGGTTTTCATTAATTTTAGTTTTTACTGCAAAGGAGACATTTTATTTGTCATTCTACAGTGATTAAAGGTAAAAAAGAAAACAATTTGTTTCAGTATCATTTTACCACTGTTTCATATACTAATACCAGTACAACATACAGTATATTCCTATGGGAAGGGAGAGAAAAGTTTAGCATTTGTTCACTGCTAAAAAATGAGGAAACAATCACAGTATTGTATACGGTAATAGCTTGAAATATGGCCAGGCTGGTGGGTGAGTTAAATTTTCCTCCTAGACTTGTTAAAAAAAATTTTTATGTGCTCTCTTGCCCTCATAATATCTAACAAGCTTATTCCATTCCCAACTTCAATGAACTAAACAGGTGTGCATGTCTAACATAATTTAAATATTTAGGGCCTTGCTAGAGGATTTTGTTATAACATAAGTTGTTGGTCTACCTACACTATTCAGCCGGGGCAGCACTGGAGTCAATTAAAGCTGGGTCACTTGACTCTATATTATGGTAACCATCCATCTGTTACTGGGGGGACCCCCTTTATTTATATTAATGTATTAGTTAGGAAGGGAAATGGAAAGAGATATCTTCCAAGTTAAATTTATTCAGCAAAGGCATGATATGAAGTCATATGCATTCATCCTATTTCTAACTAGATACTTTTGGGGAAAAAAGGAACTCGCTATATACCCGCACGGCTACAGAAAAACATTAAAATACACTTTACCATGCCTCGGTACGATGCTCGCAGGGCCACCCACAATAACCTCCTCACTCTATCACTTCGACAGCTAAACTGTCTGTCTTTCTAACACTGTATACTCGCTGCCGAACAGACATTTTCAGTGTCAAATCAGAGCAGGGTTTATTTCAAATATCTTTTATGTTCTGTACACTGACTGGTTAGTCCACAGTATGGGTGGAGCTATCCTCATGGCACCTCATATAGGCCTACATCTGTTTTTCCTTGAGGCTGTAACTATTTGCATCCATTCTGGTCTGACAAGTGCTATAAACAGTCTAATGGTCACTTACGTGGGTGTATGGACAGAGGCATGTGTGGGTGTTCCTGTTTATTACATTGTTGTGGCAAGATCTTTCTTGCACTCTATTTATTTCATATAACACATAAGGGATAAAGAGGGATCCAAGAGCCTTGACAGCACGTCTCTAGCACATTGTTTTCTTCACCTTAGATTCAGTGCAGTGCCTTGAACCACTTGATAAGAGAACCAAGAGTCTCCCATGTAATGATCATACTAAAATACAGTAAAACCTCGATAAATTGGACTTGAATATATTGGAATTCGCTTTTTTTGGACTGGGGTGCTCAGATCACCAGAAGTACAAAAAAGAAAAGAAAATGCATATTTTAAGAAATGGGGATCACTATAACACACTGTATAATATTTGATAAGAAAATGCCTTCCTAACAATGTTATTTTATTACCTTTGAGTGATACACGATGGCTGAATTTGGCGACTTTTTACAGTCAGCCAAAGATGCAACGACCCATCTCTGGCTCTCGTACTCGCAATATTACCTGGCAATACTTGGTAAAGTAAGGCTGTATATAATGATGATTCTGATTGGTGGATCTATTTTTGGCTGTATCACTGTCAGGGTAAATATTAAACAATGCAAAAGTAGCATTTTTATAATAATAAACTATTTACTGTTATTTAAGATAATGAGAAGTTTCCAAATATTTGCTTAAATGAAGAAATTATATTAATGAATTGGCAACTCAACTACAATGAGGGCTGCCACAAGATGAGACACAGCCTGAGGGCAGACTATTGCCTTCTCCTGTGGAGGCAACATCTTGATTCTTGCCAGCCAACATTTCTCCTGTAGGACATCTATAACAGCACCGTTTGCATTATATAAATATTCACCCAAATGTATAATACCAAATTATTCACAAAGTTATTCAACTCTGCCTCAGCTGTTGACATTATACATGGCTGAGGTTGTTGGTCCTTCAGGGAGTGGGCGAGGTCTGGGTTGAGGTCGCTCATGTTAGCACAACAGTATATCTGACGTGTTTCCTCTCTCATACTCTAGAGGGCAGACGAGGTCAACCAAATCATAACAGACCTGGCCTGCTCCTCATCTGTCTCTTGTTATAGAGACAAGAGAGAGATCAGATTTTTACCACTCACTATGGTGGGAACACCTCACTTTAGTGTTCTCATATATAAGTGCACTAAAGACACTTCCCCTGGTAGAGAAGGCATAATATACAGTGGTCCCTCGGTTAACGAACACAATTTGTTCCACAGTCGTTTGTTCACCAAAAATTTTGTTAACCGAATCCATTATTTCAATGGGATATTGGATAATTGGTTCCAGCTCACAGAAAAGTACATATGTTAGGTTTTAAATGCAAGAAAGTCGTTTTCTTACCATAGAACTCGGATACCTTCACACTGATTACTCACCCAGGAGATTATGGTGTATCACTACGTAGAATTTCACTCTGCTTCTGGCATTCAATGCGTTGTGTACTTGATAAATGATGATTTAATGAATTCCATTAACTTCCAACATCCATCTAAGTTATTGGTTATACTTTGTCATAACCAATCAGTCATTACCTTTGATAATAATAATAATAGAGGGGTCACAGATACGGGCAGATCATTGCACTTACGTTTATTTGGCACAATTCCATACACTGGACTTATAATTTGCATGGATAGGTCAGTCACTCACATTCGCGCCACAGTACCGTAAGTTATAAGGGAGAGTTTGTCAACCTGGAGAATTAATCGTTAGATCTATTAGGCCGGCTTGGGGTGCTCTTGTAGCAAACAGGCCCTCACCATTGATCACTTCCTTTACAGAATGTGTTAACTTGTCACTGGACTTAACAACAATCTCGGGAATTTGCACACACAGACTCGTAACACTGGTAGGACTGTATGGCCCCTGTTCTAAATTCGCGGAGCAGGAGGTCTCCTCTCACCCAAGGTCTAAAGCCCACTGACTAAAATGTGGTTTTGAGGTGTGAAATGACCCCTAGCTGCTGGCCGGGTACCTTATCTCTACCTAAACAAACATTTGGGATGGGTTATGCAGGAGGCCCAACGCAACCCATGACAATTGCCCCTACTAAGAAAAACATTTTCTTTGGAGAATGAATTTTTAGCACCTGTATACAATCAAGAGAAAGCCTCTTCCAGACACACAATTCAACATTCACACTGTGGTGTGTGTGTAACACTAACACTGCAACGGAATGTAGTTGCCAATCGCCACTGAGGGAAAACCTCAACATTTACTTTAGTTTTTCTGCCTGGAGGAAAACTCCGCGGCGAGGGTGGAAATTCCCGAGCAATCATTCATGCTAAGCGTAAGCACGCTATACAGTCGGCCCTTAACATACGCGGGGGTTACGTAACAGAGATGGCCGAGGATGTTAAAAATCCGCGTATATGTGCTGCCCCCCCAAAAAAAAACCCTGGCCCCCATGTCCTTATTTACCTTATATACCTATGTGTAGTTCGAGTTTTTAAGACCAAATTATTTGGCAAAAAATTGGGGGTCGACCTCTAAAAGGGTAATAGTTTCGTTAGGTTGAAAAATATTTACCAGTAACTACCAGTAAACAATGGAAACGAAGCACCAACGCACCACCAGCTGTGAGTGTCGGTACAGTTGCCAGGGCAGATCTCTTGCGTCATCATAGCAAGCCCAAAGTAGCCAAATCCATGGTATGGTATGCACAGGACGATGTAAAACATAAAGTATTCATTTATTAAAGTTTATTTATAGATACTGGACATAAATTTTTGTTCATTACATTTGAAACATCAATCTTTGTTAATTAAATTTGAAACAAAGGAAAACTATGATACCGTATTTTCATTAAAATATGACATCACAAGTATATTTTACCTTAACTGTGACTGAATGAATGTACGTATTCTCAGAAATAAATATAGAAATGTAATATTTTTGCTGGAATGACGAACATATTACAGTGGAAAGTGAGATAAAATTATGACGAAAACAATGACTTTCGCTTTCTTTCGTTATTCAAAAGATTTTACCGTAATTGCTTTTCGAATGGTTTTCAGTTAAAAAACTGTTGTACTCGTACTGTATTACAATAATATTCTATCCTATCATTAGCCTTATAATCCCACAACTGAAAACCATTCGAAAAGCGATTACGGTAACATCTTTTGAACGAAAGAAAGTGAGTCATTGCCTTCTTCACTTTCCACTGTAATACGTACATCATTTCAGCAAAAATATTACATTTCCATGTTCTCAGAAATAAATGGTAGTTTTGTTGAAACGTAATGTACAGTATTTAATATTAA
>CAUDMG010001571.1:0-12500 GCA_958450375.1 Homarus gammarus | reverse complement strand
CCCGTACCACGTAGGTGGTCAGAGTAACGTTTTACGAAATCCGGCTTCGAAACACGAGGATCCATATATATTTCATTAGCCCAATAAAGCACGCGGACTTCTACATACAATCAACACCTCAACCCGCCAGGATTCGAACCCACGGCCCACAAGCCTATGACTGTGACCGGGGAACGCTAACCGCTGGACCACCAGGATACAAAAGCAGTCCTAGACTTTGTTATATTTCACACAAAGCCTGTTCAACGAGCTTATGGCGCCGTGAACCTCTAATGGGGACCACCCGTACCACGTAGGTGGTCAGAGTAACGTTTTACCAAATCCGGCTTCGAAACACGAGGATCCATATATATTTCATTAGCCCAATAAAGCACGCGGACTTCTACATACAATCAACACCTCAACCCGCCAGGATTTGAACCCACGGCCCACAAGCCTATGACTGTGACCGGGGAACGCTAGCCGCTGGACCACCAGGATACAAAAGCAGTCCTGGACTTTGTTATATTTCACACAAAGCCTGTTCAACGAGCTTATGGCGCCGTGAACCTCTAATGGGGACCACCCGTACCACGTAGGTGGTCAGAGTAACGTTTTACCAAATCCGGCTTCGAAACACGAGGATCCATTAGTGGTTGAACACTTACGTTAGTAGAAGAGATGGGTCGGCGTACGGGGATGGAGGCTGGTTCCGAGGCAGAGGGCAGATTACTGGCCCTCAGGTGAATCACCATCACCAGGTGAATCACCATCACTATCCGTTATAGTTGTCAGGGCCTCCCTGACAAATCCCTCAAAGTCATCTTCACCTTCAATGTCACTATCACTGGCTTGGGCTGGCTGTGGTGGGTTGCGGGCGAAGAACTCGGTTATGCTTTTTTGACGGCTGGTGTTTATGTTGTCTTGATACACCGTGATGTACGGCTCCATAGCCTGCACCAGCCGGGTATGGAAGACTTCATAGCGGTCATCGTCATTGTCGCGGGAAAGGAAGGACTTCATTTTCTCTGCACACTCCATGGCACCCTTAATATCACTATGAGTTAAACTGTGTTCTTCGGAGAATGACGCATCTTTTTCCTCCTCTTCACTGACGTGATCTTCTTCCAACATTTCGTCGGCAGTCACTTCAGGATCTCTGATCACCTCCAGGATGTCTTCGTTGGTGGTGTCGGAGAAGCCTTCAGCTGTAATATTGTGCGCAGCTTCTCTGGCAAGGTCCACTGCTACTGCAACAGTCTGAACTTCACCAGTCACAGGTAGACTCCTCCTCTCAGCTGGTATGCCATGCAACACATGTCTCCATGCGTGACGAATCGTAGCAATAGACAGCTGACCCCATGCCTCCACCAAGAAGTCTACAGCTTGTTTGACGTTAAACTTCTTCCAAATCTGTTTGACGAGAACTTCTTGAGTCGCCACCTCTTATTCCTTGTCCTCGTCGCTTTTACTCTCGCTGTCGGTGTCATCCAGCTTAGGCAACTCATCCTTGGTGTTGGTAGAGTCGTTCAGGAGCTTGAACTTCTTTGCCGAGTACACAGCTTTCACATTGCAGATCAACTCCTGGTCCATGGACTGGATTAATGACGTAGTGTTGGGAGGAAGGGAGACCACTTTTACGTTGGGGTGAACGATCCATAAGTAGGTGCGAGTGTCCAGGTGCATTGTCAAGGAGCAACAAAATGTTGAATGGAACATTCTGTTGCTCGCAGAATTTCTTCACGTCGGGAACAAAACAGTCGTTAAATCAGAAGAGGGACAGAGAAGAGGACATCCACGCCTTACGTGCGGTTAGCCAGTGGACATTAAGCTTGTTCATGTCCATATTCTTGTATGCGTGCGGCTTGCGGGGTGTGTGAATCACCGATAACTTTGGTTTACAGGTACCGGAGGCATTGGTGGTAAAGAGGACGGTGATGCGTTCCTTCTGCAACTTCCAAATCCTTACCTTGCTGGCAGACTGGACAACGAAGGTCTTGGTAGGTAGCTTTTTCCAGAAAAGACCAGATTCGTCCATGTTAAACACCTGGTCGTCAGTGTACTGTCCTTCCTCCATAACCTCACGAAAGAACGGAGGAAAATCTCTAGCCGCCACACGGTCAGCACTCGCTTCCTCACCCCCAATGTTGATGTTGGTGATCTTGTTCCTCTTCTTAAACCTATGCAGCCAACCAGAGGAAGCATTGAAGGGTTTGGGCTCTGCAATTCCCAGCTTACGTGACACTGCTGCGTACAGTTCACGTGCGTACTCCTGCACTGAGCGCCTGTCCACCGCCATGTTTCATCTTGCCTGACGAATCAAATAATTCACCAGCAAATTTTCCACCTTTACCAGCACCCTGTTCTGGCAATACTTGATCATTGAAGCACCTGCAGACTTTGTGATCTTCATGTGTTCTTTAATCTTGGCTGAATCCTTCTTAATAGTGCGAATCGTAGATTCATTGACGCCATGCCGGCGCGCGAGATCAACTTGACGTGTTCCTTTCTCCAAATCTTGAATGATCTGGTATTTCACTTCGTAGCTTAGGCCACGGAGTGTCTTCTTGGGCTTAGGGCGGCTGGGTCCAGGTAAGGAAAGGTTTCTCTCTGGTGGCGGTGGTGGTCCGGCAGAAGCCATTTCACAGAACAATGGATGCACGTATACACGGGGTGGCCTGGAGGGATGAAACTACCGCGGCAGCGTCCTCTTTCCTCCCTCCTCCCTCCACGGGTGGACACGTCATATTACTTTAAACCAATTACAGCTAGCAGCAGAGGGGGGTAGGGATGCATGGCCAATCACAGTCCGATATGTCATATGACGTTAGTGATAACGCAACAAAGACACACACTGCGCAACCTTACAGCGCGGCTTGCCCAGGCGGAGGGAGGCGGAGGCGGGAGGGGAGGGAGGGAGAAGGAGGAGGCGCGAGGCAGGCGGCAGGCGGGAGCAGCGGGTGGCGGGTGGGGCGAATCTAAAAATAGCGTCGAGCCGGACACTCTGCGCGTATATGGGTAGATGAACCGCATTAAGTGAAAGTTCGGTTCTGGCGAGGCACCGCGTATAAGTGAAATCGCATTAAGCGAAACCGCGTTAAGCGGGGTATTACTGTACAATTTTCTCCCAAAGCTTCTCTGGTAGGGAGGGTTGGTGGGGGGTGGGGGAGGGATGGACCAACCGACCATCTGGCGTGGTTGGAAGAGGGGGGGAGGCAAGGTGGGGTACTTTGATTGACAGATAGTGTGTGTAGAATATATTTTCTTTTTATTAACTGAAGATATTTGTTTTAGCTCATAAAATTCATACAAATTACCCGGCCAGAATATAATTTACATTGCTGGAATTCTTAAAATTTGATGATCATTTTGAATATAAACATCATAGATTTTGCATTAGACATACAAATTTTAGATCTACTCTAAGTATTTTGTTTACTCTGAGTAAATATGTTATCTTTTGTGCAAAATATATGATGTTTACATTCTAAATATTCCCTGACCTGCAAGGAATCCAGAAATGTCAATTATATTATCCTAATTTTAGTCTGAGGTATTATTTATTACTAAAAGTTAAAATCTAGTTCTTTCACCCGACATTTCTCTGGTAGGATGGGAAGGTTGGGACAAACCGACCATCTGGAGCGGTTGGAAGAGGGGGGGAGGCAAGTTGGGGTACTTTGATTGACAGATAGTGTCATGAAGAATATTTTTTTTTTTATTAACTGAAGATATTTGTTTTAGCTCATAAAATTCATACAAATTACTGGACCAGAATATAATTTACATTGCTGGAATTCTTACAATATGATGATCATTTTGAATATAAACATAATGGATTTTACATTAGACATACAAATTTTAGATCTAATGTAATAATTTTGTTTACACAAAGCAAGTATTTTATCTTTTGTGCATTCAAAATATTCCCTGACCTGCAAGGAATCCAGAAATGTCAATTATATTATCCTAACTTTAGTCTGAGGTATTATTTATTACTAAACGTTAAAATCTAGTGTTTCACCCAATCATTTCTCAGAGAGGTAGGGGCCAGTGAGCTGGGAAGAGGGGGGGGGGATTTGAGTCCAATATTTGAATGGACATTAACCTGGCGACTGTATTTCTCTTAAATATTAATTTTGTGAGCATATCATCATAAAATTTAGATGTTATTTTTACTACAACATAGGTATTGTGTTGGAAAAAGTGGAGTTTGGGGGTCGGGCCAGTCTCTATTGGAATTAATCCCATATGTTCTGTTGTTCACTTTACACGGTTTTCACTTTCCGCGGTACCCTGTGGGTTCAATTGACCGCCTAAATCGGGGTGCTACTGTGTATATATGTATATGTATATATATATATATACATATATATATATATATAATATATATATATATATATATATATATATATATATATATATATATATATATATATATATATATATATATATGCAAGTAAATCACTGTAGGTGCGCGTGATCTAGGTATATGCTGATAACCACCAGGAAAGAAGAAAACACGAAGTTCCCTAGCGCTTTCGTGTAATTCACATCTTCATGGGTGAGTGCAGACTAGATAGAGTAATGCAAAACAAGATGAATATATACAGAGGAGGGTGAGACCAGGTCCACAATGGTCAGGTAATTAGGTAATGACCCTACTAATCTTTAAATGGCACACAACGGTTGGTGGTTGGGTCAGATGGGACAGTGACCCGCCCTCTCACCTGATCACAAATCTTCTTAATTACAAAGTTGTGCAGATTGGATGGAGTGGTGCAGGGCAGGATGAGTATGTGCAGAGGAGGGTGAGACCGGGTCCACAATGGTCAGGTAACTCATGCACTGTTAAACAAATGTTAATCAAGAACTCCCCAACAACACAATTGGTTGCATTTATAAAGTTCCTTGCAAGGAATGTAATATGTTTTACTTAGGCCAGACAGGTAAAGATCTTGTAACTAGAATTAAACAACACAAATACAGTGTTAGGACAGGCCAGGAATCCAATGCTCTGTTTGTTCATTTGAGGGATAACAAGCATTGCATTGACTGGGATAATGCCTCCTCAATATTACCATGTAATTCAATTGATAGTAGGAACATCATAGAATCTAGTCTTATTAAACATACCGAAGCATTCAACATGAATTTGAGTAACGGCATGTACAAGCTGGACAACTTTGTAATTAAGAAGATTTGTGATCAGGTGAGAGGGCGGGTCACTGCCCCATCTGACCCAACCACCAACCGTTGTGTGCCATTTAAAGATTAGTTGGGTCATTACCTAATTACCTGACCATTGTGGACCTGGTCTCACCCTCCTCTGTATATATTCATCTTGTTTTGCATTACTCTATCTAGTCTGTACTCACCCCTGAAGATGTGAATTACACGAAAGCGCTAGGGAACTTCGTGTTTTCTTCTTTCCTGGTGGTTATCAGCATATATATATATATATATATATATATATATATATATATATATATATATATATATATATATATATATATATATATATATATATATATATATATATACAGTAGTACCCCGCTTAACGTGGTCAATTGAACCCACAGGGTACCGTGTTAAGTGAAAACCGCGTTAAGTGAACAACAGAACATATGGGATTATTTCCAATAGAGACTGGCCCGACCCCCAAACTCCACTTTTTGATGACACACAACTATGTTGTAGTTAAAATTTTATCTTTACTTTATGATGGTATGCACAAACAATTATATAGAAGAGGTTAAGTTAGGAAAAATAAAGGTTAGGTTAGGAAAACTAAAAGTTATGTTGAACACTTACGTTAGTAGAAGAGATGGGTCGGCGTACGGGGATGGAGGCTGGTTCCGAGGCAGAGGGCAGATTACTGGCCCTCAGGTGAATCACCATCACCAGGTGAATCACCATCACTATCCGTTATAGTTGTCAGGGCCTCCCTGACAAATCCCTCAAAGTCACCTTCACCTTCAATGTCACTATCACTGGCTCTGGTTGGCTGTGGTGGGTTGCGGGCGAAGAACTCGGTAAGGCTTTTTTGACGGCTAGTGTTAATGTTGTCTTGATACACCGTGATGTACGGCTCCATAGCCTGCACCAGCCGGGTATGGAAGACTTCATAACGGTCATCGTCATTGTCGCGGGAAAGGAAGGACTTCATTTCTTCTGCACACTCCATGGCACCCTTAATATCACTATGACTTAACTTGTGTTCTTCGGAGAATGACGCACCTTCTTCCTCTTCACTGACGTGCTCATCTTCCAACATCTTGTCGGCAGTCACTTCAGGATCTCTGATCACCTCCAGGATGTCTTCGTTGGTGGTGTCGGAGAAGGCTTCAGCTGTAATATTGTGCGCAGCTTCTCTGGCAAGGTCCACTGCTACTGCAACAGTTTGAACCTCACCAGTCACAGGTAGACTCCTCCTCTCAGCTGGTATGCCATGCAACACATGTCTCCATGCGTGACGAATCGTAGCAATAGACAGCTGACCCCATGCCTCCACGAAGAAGTCTACAGCTTGTTTGACGTTAAACTTCTTCCAAAACAGTTTGACGAGAACTTCTTGAGTCGCCACCTCTTATTCCTAGTCCTCGTTGCTTTTACTCTCGCTGTCGGTGTCATCCAGCTTAGGCAACTCATCCTTGGTGTTGGTAGAGTCGTTCAGGAGCTTGAACTTCTTTGCCGAGTACACAGCTTTCACATTGCAGATCAACTCCTGGTTCATGGGCTGAATTAATGACATAGTGTTGGGAGGAAGGAAGACCACTTTTACGTTGGGGTGACGATCCATAAGTAGGTGCGAGTGTCCAGGTGCATTGTCAAGGAGCAACAAAATGTTGAATGGAACATTCTGTTGCTCGCAGAATTTCTTCACGTCGGGAACAAAACAGTCGTCAAACCAGAAGAGGGACAGAGAAGAGGACATCCACGCCTTACGTGCGGTTAGCCAGTGGACTTTAAGCTTGTTCATGTCCATATTCTTGTAGGCGTGCGGCTTGCGGGGTGTGTGAATCACCGATAACTTTGGTTTACAGGTACCGGAGGCATTGGTGGTAAAGAGGACGGTGATGCGTTCCTTCTGCAACTTCCGACCCCTTACCTTGCTGGCAGACTGGACAACGAAGGTCTTGGAAGGTAGCTTTTTCCAGAAAAGACCAGATTCGTCCATGTTAAACACCTGGTCGTCAGTGTACTGTCCTTCCTCCATAACCTCACGTAAGAACGGAGGAAAATCTCTATCCGCCACACGGTCAGCACTCGCTTCCTCACCCCCAATGTTGATGTTGGTGATCTTGTTCCTCTTCTTAAACCTATGCAGCCAACCAGAGGAAGCATTGAAGGGTTTGGGCTCTGCAATTCCCAGCTTACGTGACACTGCTGCGTATAGCTCACGTGCATACTCCTGCACTGAGCGCGTGTCCACCGCCATGTTTCGTCTTGCCTGGCGAATCAAATAATTCACCAGCAAATTTTCCACCTTTACCAGCACCCTGTTCTGGCAATACTTGATCATTGAAGCACCTGCAGACTTTGTGATCTTCATGTGTTCTTTAATCTTGGCTGAATCCTTCTTAATAGTGCGAATCGTAGATTCGTTGACGCCATGCCGGCGCGTGAGATCAACTTGACGTGTTCCTTTCTCCAAATCTTGAATGATCTAGTATTTCACTTCGTAGCTTAGGCCACGGAGTGTCTTCTTGGGCTTAGGGCGGCTGGGTCCAGGTAAGGAAAGGTTTCTCTCTGGTGGCGGTGGTGGTCCGGCAGAAGCCATTTCACAGAACAATGGATGCACGTATACACGGGGTGGCCTGGAGGGATGAAACTACCGCGGCAGCGTCCTCTTTCCTCCCTCCCTCCCTCCCCCGGTGGACACGTCATATTGCTTTAAACCAATTACAGCTAGCAGCAGAGGGGGGTAGGGATGCATGGCCAATCACAGTCCGATATGTCATATGATGTCAGTGATAACGCAACAAAGACACACACTGCGCAACCTTACAGCGTGGCTTGCCCAGGCGGAGAGAGGCGGAGGCGGGAGGGGAGGGAGGGAGGAGGAGGAGGCGCGAGGCAGGCCGCAGGCGGGAGCAGCGGGTGGCTGGTGGGGCGAATCTAAAAATAGCGTCGAGCCGGACACTCTGCGCGTATATGGGTAGATGAACCGCATTAAGTGAAAGTTCGGTTCTGGCGAGGCACCGCGTATATGCGAAATCGCATTAAGCGAAACCGCGTTAAGCCGGGTATTACTGTACGATTTTCTCCCAAAGCTTCTCTGGTAGGGAGGGTTGGTGGGGGGTGGGGGAGGGAGGGACCAACCGACCATCTGGCGTGGTTGGAAGAGGGGGGGAGGCAAGGTGGGGTACTTTGATTGACAGATAGTGTGTGAAGAATATATTTTTTTTTTATTAACTGAAGATATTTGTTTTAGCTCATAAAATTCATACAAATAACCCGGCCAGAATATAATTTACATTGCTGGAATTCTTGCAATTTGATGATCATTTTGAATATAAACATCATAGATTTTGCATTAGACATACAAATTTTAGATCTACTCTAAGTATTTTGTTTACTCTGAGTAAATATGTTATCTTTTGTGCAAAATATATGACGTTTACATTCAAAATATTCCCTGACCTGTAAGGAATCCAGAAATGTCAATTATATTATCCTAATTTTAGTCTGAGGTATTATTTATTACTAAAAGTTAAAATTTAGTTCTTTCACCTGACATTTCTCTGGTAGGGTGGGAAGGTGGGGACCAACCGACCATCTGGTGCGGTTGGCAGAGAGGTGGGGGGGGGGGGGGGCAAGTTGGGGTACTTTGATTGACAGATAGTGTCATGAAGAATATTTTTTTTTTATTAACTGAAGATATTTGTTTTAGCTCATAAAATTCATGCAAATTACTGGACCAGAATATAATTTACATTGCAGGAATTCTTACAATATGATGATCATTTTGATTATAAACATAATGGATTTTATCTTATACATACAAATTTTAGATCTAATGTAATAATTTGGTTTACACAAAGCAAGTATTTTATCTTTTGTGCATTCAAAATATTCCCTGACCTGCAAGGAATCCAGAAATGTCAATTATATTATCCTAACTTTAGTCTGAGGTATTATTTATTACTAAACGTTAAAATCTAGTGTTTCACCCAATCATTTCTCAGAGAGGTAGGGGCCAGTGAGCTGGGAAGAGGGGGGGGGGGGGGAATTTGAGTCCAATATTTGAATGGACATTAACCTGGCGACTGTATTTCTCTTAAATATTAATTTTGTGAGCATACCATCATAAAATTTAGATGTTATTTTTACTACAACATAGGTATTGTGTTGGAAAAAGTGGAGTTTGGGGGTCGGGCCAGTCTCTATTGGAATTAATCCCATATGTTCTGTTGTTCACTTTACACGGTTTTCACTTTCCGCGGTACCCTGTGGGTTCAATTGACCGCCTAAATCGGGGTGCTACTGTATATATATATATATATATATATATATATATATATATATTATATATATATATATATATATATATATATATATATATATATATATATATATATATATATATATGCAAGTAAATCACTGTAGGTGCGCGTGATCTAGGTATATGCTGATAACCACCAGGAAAGAAGAAAACACGAAGTTCCCTAGCGCTTTCGTGTAATTCACATCTTCATGGGTGAGTGCAGACTAGATAGAGTAATGCAAAACAAGATGAATATATACAGAGGAGGGTGAGACCAGGTCCACAATGGTCAGGTAATTAGGTAATGACCCTACTAATCTTTAAATGGCACACAACGGTTGGTGGTTGGGTCAGATGGGACAGTGACCCGCCCTCTCACCTGATCACAAATCTTCTTAATTACAAAGTTGTGCAGATTGGATGGAGTGGTGCAGGGCAGGATGAGTATGTGCAGAGGAGGGTGAGACCGGGTCCACAATGGTCAGGTAACTCATGCACTGTTAAACAAATGTTAATCAAGAACTCCCCAACAACACAATTGGTTGCATTTATAAAGTTCCTTGCAAGGAATGTAATATGTTTTACTTAGGCCAGACAGGTAAAGATCTTGTAACTAGAATTAAACAACACAAATACAGTGTTAGGACAGGCCAGGAATCCAATGCTCTGTTTGTTCATTTGAGGGATAACAAGCATTGCATTGACTGGGATAATGCCTCCTCAATATTACCATGTAATTCAATTGATAGTAGGAACATCATAGAATCTAGTCTTATTAAACATACCGAAGCATTCAACATGAATTTGAGTAACGGCATGTACAAGCTGGACAACTTTGTAATTAAGAAGATTTGTGATCAGGTGAGAGGGCGGGTCACTGCCCCATCTGACCCAACCACCAACCGTTGTGTGCCATTTAAAGATTAGTTGGGTCATTACCTAATTACCTGACCATTGTGGACCTGGTCTCACCCTCCTCTGTATATATTCATCTTGTTTTGCATTACTCTATCTAGTCTGTACTCACCCCTGAAGATGTGAATTACACGAAAGCGCTAGGGAACTTCGTGTTTTCTTCTTTCCTGGTGGTTATCAGCATATATATATATATATATATATATATATATATATATATATATATATATATATATATATATATATATATATATATATATATATATATATATATATATATATACAGTAGTACCCCGCTTAACGTGGTCAATTGAACCCACAGGGTACCGTGTTAAGTGAAAACCGCGTTAAGTGAACAACAGAACATATGGGATTATTTCCAATAGAGACTGGCCCGACCCCCAAACTCCACTTTTTGATGACACACAACTATGTTGTAGTTAAAATTTTATCTTTACTTTATGATGGTATGCACAAACAATTATATAGAAGAGGTTAAGTTAGGAAAAATAAAGGTTAGGTTAGGAAAACTAAAAGTTATGTTGAACACTTACGTTAGTAGAAGAGATGGGTCGGCGTACGGGGATGGAGGCTGGTTCCGAGGCAGAGGGCAGATTACTGGCCCTCAGGTGAATCACCATCACCAGGTGAATCACCATCACTATCCGTTATAGTTGTCAGGGCCTCCCTGACAAATCCCTCAAAGTCACCTTCACCTTCAATGTCACTATCACTGGCTCTGGTTGGCTGTGGTGGGTTGCGGGCGAAGAACTCGGTAAGGCTTTTTTGACGGCTAGTGTTAATGTTGTCTTGATACACCGTGATGTACGGCTCCATAGCCTGCACCAGCCGGGTATGGAAGACTTCATAACGGTCATCGTCATTGTCGCGGGAAAGGAAGGACTTCATTTCTTCTGCACACTCCATGGCACCCTTAATATCACTATGACTTAACTTGTGTTCTTCGGAGAATGACGCACCTTCTTCCTCTTCACTGACGTGCTCATCTTCCAACATCTTGTCGGCAGTCACTTCAGGATCTCTGATCACCTCCAGGATGTCTTCGTTGGTGGTGTCGGAGAAGGCTTCAGCTGTAATATTGTGCGCAGCTTCTCTGGCAAGGTCCACTGCTACTGCGAACAGTTTGAACCTCACCAGTCACAGGTAGACTCCTCCTCTCAGCTGGTATGCCATGCAACACATGTCTCCATGCGTGACGAATCGTAGGAATAGACAGCTGACCCCATGCCTCCACGAAGAAGTCTACAGCTTGTTGACGTTAACTTCTCCAAAAAAGGTCCACGACTATACTTGGACCCTTGAGCATCCACTAGAATTTTTTACCCCCCCTCGTCCATGGCCAGACGCCCATGCGTTTAAGTCCGGCTAGCGGCCTTAGACCTTACTCTGCGCTGACGGTTGTCAAGTCCGGAGCTTAGGGCTGATATCTCATCCTGGTGTTGAGTAGAGCGTTCAGGACTTTTTAATTTGTGTCATTGCCCCCAGTATGCACACACCTTGCAACCGCTACTCTCATTTTTCTCATTTGTCGTAGAACTATACGAACTCTTGGTTCTATTGTGGTTCCTGCATTCCTATTGGCAATTTCATTATTGTTGTTGCACACGCTATAGGAAGCACAAGGGATTGGACACAGAGTCTTGGGGTGTGACGATACATAAGTAGGTGCGAGGGGCCCAGGCCACTGCATTGTATCACAGGAAGCACAAGTTATTTACAATTGATGGAACGTCTGTGCTCGAGAATATACATCCACTAGCTTCACGGTATTGACTTATCATCAATCGAGTCTGTGAAACCTTCCGGACAGGAGGGACCCGACTTCCATGAGAGGAAGCTACAAGCCACGTACCGAGGTTATCGTCAAGTGGGACTTCACAAGCCTGTACATGGAATACCATAGTGATGACTAACGCCTCGCTACAGTCGCAGTGTGGCTCCCCCCCTTTCTTTTTTTTACACTTTGCAGAAACGAGACTTGTGAACACCGGATAACTATCTGCTTAAGTTAAGCGTAAGAAGGAGGAATTGGGGTAGAAACGAGGACGTATGCTTGCCATATACAAACTCCGACCCCTTCTACCTGACTAACAAG
>CAUDMG010001570.1:0-30947 GCA_958450375.1 Homarus gammarus | reverse complement strand
TGTGTATTTTGAAGACTCTAGGAAGATCTTTCGAGGAATATTATTTTGATTTATTCATCACACAAGTACAGCAGACAGTTCAATCCTATAACATAGTAATTATTAAGATTTCATTCTCCCACATTTTATCTATACCATTGGGGCAAGATCATAATGTCAGTCACACGTCTACACACCCATGGTATAACATAAACATGGAAAAGGTTTACTATATTCAACACTGTTTCATCACTCCTGTCTCTTTCAGCTGTACTAAACACCCAGTGCCTCACTTGGGCAACACTGGTATCCGGGGCCTTGAACCAGTGTCACCAAGTGTGCACTTACAGGCACCTTACTAGAATTGTTCCTCTCACTGACATGAACATTGCCACCTCTATTTGACTAAGTCTACATGAATCATAGATACATTAAAGTACTTCATATTGCTTGATAGCCATTTTAAAACCAGACAGCAAACTTTTTAGAGGAAACTTAACAAATCCATGTTTGGTCGTAAGACAGCTGCAACATACCAAACTACTTTGTACTTGGAAATCACTGATCTTTATCAGTGGTTGTTTTAGCTTACTTCTTGTAAGGGAACAATTACTTATGTGTTTGAACAGCAGATGCACTCTTGTTATCATCTACACTCTACAGTGTTCAACAGAGATGATCACCATACATGAGGCACCTGTTGGATTATGAATGTCAATAAGTTTTTCCTTTTTCCTGTACTCTTGCACGAGAACTTGATCCGTTAACCAGATTCTGATATTTTCACTAGACCTTGACAAGTCCACCAAGTGTCGACACATTCATTAAGTCACCAGACATTCACGAGATCCTGATATAGTCAACAATGTTCACCAGATGTTTCAAGTCCATCAGACTCAAACCGTTCTTTACCAGGAATCAGATCGGTCCCTCATGTAAACAGACCTCACGTGCAGCTGCTGCTGGAGTGTCCTTCGGTAGGTTCTGTGTCCTCCATCGGTGTTCATCTGCTGCCCCTACTGCTGGTGCCGGTGGTAGAATAAGCCTGGGCGGAGGAAGGTGTTGGAGGTGACCTGCTGCTGTTGAGGGTGTTCCAGCGTCTCGTGAAGGTGACCCGATAACTCTCCAGCGACCTCCCCTCCCCCTTGGGACAGAAGAAGAGGTAGATGAAAGGGTTGAAGCATGAGTTGGATGCCGAAATGATCCCGAAGAGCGCCAGCACATTGGGGTTGATTTTGTTCATGTCCCAGAAGGCCATCATGAGCTCCTGAGGGAGATAGGGAGAGAGAGATTTCAGAGATTGTAGGAGAGATAACTGGAAGAGACAATTAACTTTAGAGGCTGTAGGAGAGATAACTGGAAGAGATAATGAACTTTAGAGGCTGTAGGAGAGATAACTATATTTAAAGGAGATTGTAGGAGAGAAATTGTGATACGAAACGATTCCAAGCACCATCAATGGTTAACTTATGATGAGAGAAAAGATTAGAAAATATCATTAACATTTTATCCTTTTGTGTACTGAGAAGAGTTTAAACAACTGAGACACGAGTTAATGCATGAGGTCACTAACACAACAATAATAATAATAATAATAATAATAATAATAATAATAATAGTAATAATAATAATAATAATAATAGTAATAATAATAATAATAATAATAATAATAATAATAATAATAATAATAATAATAATAGTAATAGTAATAGTAATAATAATAGTAGTAATAGTAATAATAATAATAATAATAATAGTAATAATAATAATAATAATAATAATAATAATAATAATAATAATAATAATAATAATAATAGTAATAATAATAGTAATAATAATAATAATAATAATAATAATAATAATAATAATAATAATAATAATAATAATAATAATAATAATAATAATAATAATAATAATAATAATAGTAATAATAATAGTAATAATAATAATAATAATAATAATAATAATAATAATAATAGTAATAATAATAGTAATAATAATAATAATAATAATAATAATAATAATAATAATAGTAATGATAATAAGAACCAACAACAGTACTAGACAACAACAACAACAACAACAACAACATACACTCCTCCCTGGTCCCCCGCTGTCTTAATTGGTACCCACGACATCATAAACTGAGGCAACAGGTATGCACTAGCTGAACGACGGCTGCTGATTGGCTGATTCCCTAACCAATAAGATATCTGGAAAGTATCGCACAGGAGTAGAAGTTACGTCGTCATTAACAGGTAATTTATAACTTATTTATAATGGTAAGTAGACGTTAGTTAGTTATTTATGTAAGAGAATAATAAATGATTCGTACATCTGGCAGCGAGGTTTATGTGCGTACGATAACAATCACCTAGCCTAACCTAACCTAACCCTTCCCCACATCTTACCTACAGTACCCGTCAAGGTGGAGGTAAACCTGACCACCTTACCTGTCCTAACCCCCCCACACCTGATGTGATTAGTGGCCTACCTGTGGTCTGGAGAGAGAGACCCTACCGCAACATATTATTTACCGATTGCAATACTTTCTCCCGTTAATTAGCCTAATTGCCACTCACATATATATATAATTATTTCACAGGTAATCATCGAGTAATTAGCCACAATTAACCAGGTGACCGATGCTCAAAGTGCACGACCCGGAAGTAACGAGTTGTATTATTAAGTTTTGGTTAATAATCGCGAATAATTGGCCAATAATCCTCTTAAATAATATTATGGGATAATTCTTTTTAAGCTTTTAGTCAATCACATTTAATAATTTAGTATAATAATTCATTAATAAATCTCTAAAGTCGCTTACACAGTTTTTCCAATTATTCACCACAGTAATTTTCACCCCCAAGATTACATACACCATCCTGGGAATAAAAGTCATTATTATTCCCAGGATGACAGACTAACACCATCCTGGGAATAAAAGTCATTATTTTTCCCAGGATGACAGACTAACACCATCCTGGGAATAAAAGTTATTATTTTTCCCAGGATGACAGACTAACACCATCCTGGGAATAAAAGTTATTATTTTTCCCAGGATGACAGACTAACACCATTTTGGAAATAAAACAGTCATTATTTTTCCAAGGATGATAGACTTACACCATCTTGGGAATAAAAAAACACATACTGCCATTATTTTTACCAAGATAAAGAGACTTACACCATCCTGGAATTCATGTTTGTATTCGTATGTGTCTTAATGTGTCCAGGAACGCATACATACATACATACATACATACACACTAATTCGGACTTACAGGAAGAAGGAAGCGTTACCATGGTGTTAGTCTGATGTCTCCCTCTCTCTGTCTGGTACACACACACACACCTGCTCCCACTACCAGCTACCACCACCATGACCTACCACCACCACCTACCACAATCTATTACCATCACCACCGTCACTATGGGAAGGCCTAACTATCCTTCACACCTGGTCCAGAAACTCTCTCTCTCTCGGCCACTTAATCAGTTAACTTTCACTACAAGCCATCACTCACCAGTCACTTTAAGTCAGTCAAACAGTCACTATGAGTCAGTTAACAGTCAGTGAGGGCGGGTAGAGGGACCATAGAGCCGGATGTCTGGTGATAAGGTCTTGTGTCACCCATGGCGACCTGATCTTCGTTAGTCCTATTGTTCAACGAAAGGTCAACGAGTACCAGATGTTTAAGGAATGGTTAACGAGGACGAGACGTTTAAGGAGTGGTTAACGAGGACGAGACGTTTAAGGAGTGGTTAACGAGGACGAGACGTTTAAGGAGTGGTTAACGAGGACGAGACGTTTAAGGAGTGGTTAACGAGGACGAGACGTTTAAGGAGTGGTTAACGAGGACGAGACGTTTAAGGAGTGGTTAACGAGGACGAGACGTTTAAGGAGTGGTTAACGAGGACGGGACGTTTAAGGAATGGTTAACGAGGACGAGACGTTCAAGGAGTGGTTAACGAGGACGAGACGTTTAACGAATGGTTAACGAGGACGAGACGTTTAAGGAGTGGTTAACGAGGACGAGACGTTTAAGGAGTGGTTAACGAGGACGAGACGTTTAAGGAGTGGTTAACGAGGACGAGACGTTTAAGGAATGGTTAACGAGGACGAGACGTTTAACGAATGGTTAACGAGGACGAGACGTTTAAGGAATGGTTAACGAGAAGGAGGTATTTAACGAGTGGTTAACGAGGACGGGACGTTTAAGGAATGGTTAACGAGGACGAGACGTTCAAGGAGTGGTTAACGAGGACGAGACGTTTAACGAATGGTTAACGAGGACGAGACGTTTAAGGAGTGGTTAACGAGGACGAGACGTTTAAGGAGTGGTTAACGAGGACGAGACGTTTAAGGAGTGGTTAACGAGGACGAGACGTTTAAGGAATGGTTAACGAGGACGAGACGTTTAACGAATGGTTAACGAGGACGAGACGTTTAAGGAGTGGTTAACGAGGACGAGACGTTCAAGGAGTGGTTAACGAGGACGAGACGTTTAAGGAATGGTTAACGAGGACTAGACGTTTAAGGAATGGTTAACGAGGACGAGACGTTCAAGGAGTGGTTAACGAGGACGAGACGTTTAAGGAATGGTTAACGAGGACGAGACGTTTAAGGAGTGGTTAACGAGGACGAGACGTTTAAGGAATGGTTAACGAGGACGAGACGTTCAAGGAGTGGTTAACGAGGACGAGACGTTTAAGGAATGGTTAACAAGGACAAGACGTTTAAGGAATGGTTAACGAGGACGAGACGTTTAAGGAGTGGTTAACGAGGACGAGACGTTTAAGGAATGGTTAACGAGGACGAGACGTTTAAGGAGTGGTTAACGAGGACGAGACGTTTAAGGAGTGGTTAACGAGGACGAGACGTTTAAGGAATGGTTAACGAGAAGGAGGTATTTAACGAGTGGTCAACAAGAGCGAGATGTGGTAACTAATCTCTAACCATAAGGTGTGATTAACGAAATAGCGCAGTATTATCGAATGGTGAACGAGGAAATGCCGTATACTAACGACTGGTTAACGAGGAAGTGACGTACTAACGACTGGTTAACGAGGACGTGACGTATAACGATAAAACGATATAGTAGCGACTGTTTTACCAGTTCACATAAGGTAAGGTAAGATTTACGCTCAAGTTTAACGACGACAACCGGATGTGTAACGAGTGGTCAACGACACCCGGAGCTGTGAGACATTAACCTCTCCTCCCAGAACAGGATTGTGACGCAGCATTAAAGATGCAAGATATGCGCGGCGAATTACTGGTCATGCGCTGTGCGTTACGGTCATGCAGAGTGCGGTACAGCCGTGCACAGAGCGATACAGCCGTGCACAGAGCGATACAGTCATGCACAGAGCGATACAGCCGTGCACAGAGCGATACAGTCATGCACAGAGCGATACAGTCATGCACAGAGCGATACAGTCATGCACAGAGCGATACAGCCATGCACAGAACGATACAGTCATGCACAGAGCGATACAGTCATGCACAGAGCGATACAGTCATGCACAGAGCGATACAGCCATGCACAGAACGATACAGTCATGCACAGAACGATACAGTCATGCACAGAGCGATACAGCCGTGCACAGAGCGATACAGTCATGCACAGACTGTCACAGCCGTGCGGAGTTTGTTACAGCTATGCCTAGATGTTAGTCACGAAGCTGGGCTACAGTCATGCACAGAGCGATACAGCCGTGCACAGAGCGATACAGTCATGCACAGACTGTCACAGCCGTGCGGAGTTTGTTACAGCTATGCCTAGATGTTAGTCACGAAGCTGGGCTACAGTCACACATAAAGCGTCAGTCATACATAACGCGTTACAGTCATGCAGAGGAGAATATGTTACACTCAACCGTAATGCATTGAGGTCATGCACCTGTAACAGACTGTGGAGCGTTACAGGTGACGAAATAACGCTCGTGGCGCTTAGAAATACTGCATCATGTTACCTGTCTGGAGCTAACGCCAGCGAGAGAGAGAGAGAGAGAGGCTCAGCATTTTCACCCCAAACTTGGATAACAGGAACCACAATATTAAAGCAGTTTATTAAGACTCCTTTAGTTACCGCACACCACAACCTTCTGTATCAGGTATCAGTGAAGTATCAGGTATGAGTATCAGTCAGATATCAGGTATGAGTGTAAGTGAAGTATAAGTGTCAGATATCAGGTATGGGTAACAGTGAAGTATAAGTATAAGGTATAAGTATCATGTATAAGGGTATCAGGTATAAGGTATAAGTAATAGTGAAGTATAAGTATCAGGTATGAGTGTCAATGAAAATCAGGTATCAGGTATAAGTAACAGTGAAGTATCAGGTATCAGGTATAAGTAACAGTGAAGTATCAGGTATCAGGTATAAGTAACAGTGAAGTATCAGGTATCAGGTATAAGTAACAGTGAAGTATCAGGTATCAGGTATAAGTAACAGTGAAGTATCAGGTATCAGGCATAAGTAACAGTGAAGTATCAGGTATCAGGTATAAGTAACAGTGAAGTATCAGGTATCAGGTATAAGTAACAGTGAAGTATCAGGTATCAGGTATAAGTAACAGTGAAGTATCAGGTATCAGGTATAAGTAACAGTGAAGTATCAGGTATCAGGTATAAGTAACAGTGAAGTATCAGGTATAAGTAACAGTGAAGTATCAGGTATCAGGTATAAGTAACAGTGAAGTATCAGGTATCAGATATAAGTAACAGTGAAGTATCAGGTATCAGGTATAAGTAACAGTGAAGTATCAGGTATGAGTATCAGTGAAGTATCAGGTATCAGGTATAAGTAACAGTGAAGTATCAGGTATGAGTATCAGTGAAGTATTAGGTATCAGGTAAAAAGTATAAGTATCGTTAAACCATCAGTATCAGGTTTAAGTGTCAGTAAAGGTATTATATCATGTTTAAGTATCAGGTATATGTAACAGTATCAGTGAGGGTATGAGTGAAGTGAGAGTACCAATATCAAGTAGTGGTATAAGGTATGAGTCTCAAGTGTCAAGTAAAAGTAATACGTGTCAGTCTCAAGTATAAGTTTCAAGTTAAAAGTATGAGGTATCAGGTATCAGGGGCAGTATTTACAAGCCTTGGTCTCTTGTACCCCCAAACATCTTATTTATGGCCACTAACCCGGTATTAAAAATTATTTATTATTGTCGCTGTTGTAAGCTCACCCCACCACCAGGCAGGAACACAACACGTCCACCCAACAACATTATAACATTGAAACTTGACTAATGTTAAAAATAGTCACCGACCAGCATACAGGTCCTCAGTACAGGTGAATATTAAGTAATTAGGAGCAAGTATAATTATTTATTTTATACGTGACAGCAATTTAGGGGGGTCATTAGGAGTCTTAATTTATAGGGTGTCATTAGGAGTCTTAATTTAGGAGGGGGGTCATTAGAAGTCTTAATTTAGGGGGGGTCATTAGAAGTCTTAATTTAGGGGGTCATTAGAAGTCTTAATTTAGGGGGGTCATTAGAAGTCTTAATTTAGGGGGGTCATTAGGAGTCTTAATTTACAGGGTGTCATTAGGAGTCTTAATTTAGGAGGGGGGTCATTAGAAGTCTTAATTTAGGGGGGTCATTAGAAGTCTTAATTTAGGGGGTCATTAGAAGTCTTAATTTAGGGGGGTCATTAGAAATCTTAATTTAGGGAGGGTCATTAGGTCAGTATTCATGTTATTAGCGCCAGGTCATGGATCAATTAGCGATCATTAAGTATATTGAGAGTATGAAGGAAATCCACTTAAAAAAAATATATTTGAAGATAATTTGACGATTTTTAGGTGAAGCAAAAATGATTTAGCCGTAAAATATTGAGGGTTGGTGCTGTACTTGTCAGCCTAACCTAACCTATCCTGACCTGACCTGACCTAACCTAATCTGACCTAACCTACAGTATGGTCTAGTTTCAGCCTTACAACTTGTATTAAATGATGTATTGTAATTTTTGTATGGAGACGCAATGAGAGACACACACACACACACACACACACACACACACACACACACACACACACACACACACACACACACACACACACACACACACATTGCGTCAATGAAGTTGTCAAATCCTCCAGTTTCCGTCTCCACCTCCTCCGCCGACTCAAGTCCCTCGGAGTTCCTGCACACGAGCTCCTCAGTGTATACACAACATTCATACTTCCCAAGCTCGCCTATGCCTCCCCCACCTGGTCTTCCTCCCTAAATGCCACACAACGTAAACACCTAGAAAAAGTGCAAAAGAGGGCATGCAAGATTATTCTCTCCCCTTCCTACTCCACACATCAAGAAGCGCTCAACACACTGACCCTTTCGACTCTCACTGACCATCACCACGACCTCATCTGCAAATTTGGTAAGAAGCTTCTACACCATCCCCGACACCGGCTCCTACTACCACCCGAGGTCCCTTGTCCGAGAATTGCTGTTCGACACCACAACCGCATCCAGCCCATACGTGCACGAACTGATCGCTATAAGAACAGCCCAGTCCCAACCATTGTAAAAATTATCAATAACTTGTAATACTGTAACACTGTCACTATGTTGAAATGAACTGTAGTTTGAGCTTCTCCCCATCTAGTTATTATATATCTTATTTGTGTCACTTATGTTACTTGTATATTATTTGTAATTCGTAACCCATTCCCCAAATATGTAACTGTATATTTTCAGCCTTCTGGCTGCCAAGCTCTTTCAATAAACCGTTAATTATTATTATTATTATTATTATTATTAACACACACGGACAGAACTAACACACACGGACAAAAACAGTATCAAAATATATTAACCTCTTGTCTGTTGTTAGTTTTTAAAAAGAGTTAAGATAAATCTGGGAATAAACAACAGAGTAATGTCTCAAGCTGACCACAGTAAACCCAGCAACATGACCAGATCCTCTTGAAGCGAATTACAGTTTTGTCTCACTTGTTTCCTCCTTTTATTATCATTCTCTCTGTATCTCCTTCTCTTCCTCTCTCTCGCTCTCTGCTCATTCCATCCCTCCCTCTCTTCCTCTCAATCCTCTCCTCTCCCTTCCTCCTGGTTCCTCTTCCTCATCTTCCCGTTTCCTCTCCCTAACCCCCTCCTCTCCCTACCCCTCCTCTCCCAACCCCCTCCTCTCCCTACCCCCTCCTCTCCCTACCCCCTCCTCTCCCACCCCCTCCTCTCCCACCCCCTCCTCTCCCTACCCCTCCCCTCCCTACCCCACTCCTCTCCCTAACCCCCTCCTCTCCCTACCCCTCCTCTCCCTACCCCCCTCCTCTCCCTACCCCCCTCCTCTCCCTACCCCCCTCCTCTCCCTACCCCCCTCCTCTCCCTAACCTCCTCCTCTCCCTAGCCCCTCCTCTCCCTACCCCCCTCCTCTCCCTAACCCCCTCCTCTCCCTACCCCTCCTCCCCCTACCCCCCTCCTCTCCCTACCCCCTTCCTCTCCCTACCCCTCCTCTCCCTACCCCCTCCCACCCCCTACCCCCTCCCCTTCCCCCTCCATGATACACACTACATTCCTTTGTCCCTGAGGTAAAATCCTAGACTGAGAGAGAAAGCAAAACAAATTGATCTTCTTTTGGTGGCTGAGTACCGAGGGACAGTGAACTCAACAAACACAACTACCCAACTACCGTAACTAACGCGCGCGTGTGTGTGTGTGTGTGTGTGCGCGTGTGTGTGTGTGTGTGTGTATGTACTCTAGCCACTTGAAACCACCTACACCAGTTTCATCCAGCCACCCACCATCAACCACCACAAACCAACCATCAGAAGACTAGTTAATTACAGTACCCCACCACCGCCCACTTAACCCTCCACCCACAGCATCCTCCCTCCGCCCACAGCATCCCCCCCTCCGCCCACAACCTCCCCCTCCGCCCACAGCATCCTCCCCCCCGCCCACAGCATCCCCCCCTCCGCCCACAGCATCCTCCCTCCGCCCACAGCATCCCCCCTCCGCCCACAACCTCCCCCTCCGCCCACAGCATCCTCCCCCCCGCCCACAGCATCCCCCCCCTCCGCCCACAGCATCCTCCCTCCGCCCACAGCATCCCCCCCTCCGCCCACAACCTACCCCTCCGCCCACAGCATCCCCCCCTCCGCCCACAACCTCCCACTCCGCCCACAGCATCCCCCCCTCCGCCCACAACCTCCCCCTCCGCCCACAGCATCCCCCCCTCCGCCCACAACCTCCCCCTCCGCCCACAGCATCCCCCCTCCGCCCACAACCTCCCCCTCCGCCCACAGCATCCCCCCCCTCCGCCCACAACCTCCCCCTCCGCCCACAGCATCCCCCCTCCGCCCACAGCATCCTCCCCCCCGCCCACAGCATTATCCCTCCCCCCTCCGCCCACTAAACCACACAATAGGACAAGATTAATAGGGGCAGGAGGCCGGTACGTCACCATCAATAATAACACACGCCCTAAAGAACAATAGCAGGAGAGAACTAGCCAAAAGAGACAGATAAATAGGACAGATAGCTAGTTGACGGCTATATTGCCACCCACGGGACGCCCCCTCCTCACCACCACTCTTCCCCCTCATCTTCACCCTCTCTCCCTCACCCATCCCATCCATCCCCCTATCCACCCTCACCCCTCCTATCCACCATCCCCTCCTCCACCCCCTCCCTTAGTCACCATTATCACCAGTTATAGTCACCATTATCATCACTCAAGACACTATTATCACCACTCAATAGTCACCATTATCACCAGTTAGAGTCACCATTATCATCACTCAAGACACTATTATCACCACTCATTAGTCACCATTATCACCAGTTATAGTCACCATTATCACCACTCAAGACACTATTATCACCACTCAATAGTCACCATTATCACCAGTTATAGTCACCATTATCATCACTCAAGACACTATTATCACCACTCAATAGTCACCATTATCACCAGTTAGAGTCACCATTATCATCACTCAAGACACTATTATCACCACTCATTAGTCACCATTATCACCACTCATTAGTCACCATTATCACCACTCAAGACACTATTATCACCACTCATTAGTCACCATTATCACCAGTTATAGTCACCATTATCACCACTCAAGACACTATTATCACCACTCATTAGCCACCATTATCACCACTCATTAGTCACCATTATCACCACTCAAGATACCATTATCACCACTCATTAGTCACCATTATCACCACTCATTAGTCACCATTATCACCACTCAAGACACTATTATCACCACTCATTAGTCACCATTATCACCAGTTATAGTCACCATTATCACCACTCAAGACACTATTATCACCACTCATTAGCCACCATTATCACCACTCATTAGTCACCATTATCACCACTCAAGACACTATTATCACCACTCATTAGTCACCATTATCACCAGTTATAGTCACCATTATCACCACTCAAGACACTATTATCACCACTCATTAGTCACCATTATCACCACTCATTAGTCACCATTATCACCACTCAAGACACTATTATCACCACTCATTAGTCACCATTATCACCATTCATTAGTCACCATTATCACCACTTACCAGTCACCTAAAGCACCACAGTCAACACACCTGTCAGTCACCATTAAACCGCTCACCACACTCACCACTTCACCAAGCACTGCAGTCAACACATCCAACATAACATCACCACATACAGTCACCACACACAGTCACCACACACACACACACACATCATACTCAACTGTCAACTAACATTACAGTTGACACACTAACCAGTCACCAAGCACATAATCACCAGTTACTGAGAGAGAGAGAGAGAGAGAGAGAGAGAGAGAGAGAGAGAGAGAGAGAGAGAGAGATAATATTTGGTTGTCGAGTGAACCAAAACTCATAAAAATCTTACTAACGGGATGAAGTGCTTTGTGTGTGTGTGTGTGTGTGTGTGTGTGTGTGGACAACAAAAACACACACACACACACACACACACACTGTTTAGCATAGGAATCAAGTCATTACGCCTGACACACTTGCATGTTACGGTGTGAATTATGGCCAAGTGTAATTTGTAATTTACCGAGAAGAAAAGTTAACAATAAAGAAGGACCAGTTGACAGGTTGTGAGTGTAAACAAACATAAACAAACATTACGTTATTATGTTGTTGGTGTTGACGGGGTTAAAGAGGTGGGTGGGGGGGGTGTTGACGGGGTTAAAGAGGTGGGTGGGGGTGGGGTGTGTTGACGGGGTTAAAGAGGTGGGTGGGGGGGTGTTGACGGGGTTAAAGAGGTGGGTGGGGGTGTTGACGGGGTTAAAGAGGTGGGTGGGGGGGGTGTTGACGGGGTTAAAGAGATGGGTGGGGGGGGGTGTTGACGGGGTTAAAGAGGTGGGGGGGGGTGGTGGGGTGACGGGGGTAAAGAGGTGGGGGGGGGGGTGTGTTGACGGGGTTAAAGAGGTGGGTGGTGGGGGTGTTGACGGGGTTAAAGAGGTGGGTGGGGGGGGGGTGTTGACGGGGTTAAAGTGGTGGGTGGGGGGGGTGTTGACGGGGTTAAAGAGGTGGGTGGGGGGGGTGTGTTGACGGGGTTAAAGAGGTGGGTGGGGGGGGTGTGTTGACGGGGTTAAAGAGGTGGGTGGTGGGGGTGTTGACAGGGTTAAAGAGGTGGGTGGGGGGGTGTTGACGGGGTTGAAGAGGTGGGTGGGGGGGGGTGTTGACGGGGTTAAAGAGGTGGGTGGGGGGGGTGTTGACGGGGTTAAAGAGGTGGGGGGGGTGTTGACGGGGTTAAAGAGGTGGGTGGGGGGGGTGTTGACGGGGTTAAAGAGGTGGGTGGGGGGGTGTGTTGACGGGGTTAAAGAGGTGGGTGGGGGGGTGTGTTGACGGGGTTATAGAGGTGGGTGGTGGGGGTGTTGACGGGGTTAAAGAGGTGGGTGGGGGGGGTGTTGACGGGGTTAAAGAGGTGGGTGGGGGGGTGTTGACGGGGTTAAAGAGGTGGGTGGGGGGGGTGTGTTGACGGGGTTAAAGAGGTGGGTGGTGGGGGTGTTGACGGGGTTAAAGAGGTGGGTGGGGGGGGTGTTGACGGGGTTAAAGAGGTGGGTGGGGGGGGTGTTGACGGGGTTAAAGAGGTGGGTGGGGGGGGTGTTGACGGGGTTAAAGAGGTGGGTGGGGGGGGTGTTGACGGGGTTAAAGAGGTGGGTGGGGGGGTGTTGACGGGGTTAAAGAGGTGGGTGGGGGGGGTGTTGACGGGGTTAAAGAGGTGGGTGGGGGGGTGTTGACGGGGTTAAAGAGGTGGGTGGGGGGGGTGTTGACGGGGTTAAAGAGGTGGGTGGGGGGGTGTTGACGGGGTTAAAGAGGTGGGTGGGGGGGTGTTGACGGGGTTAAAGAGGTGGGTGGGGGGGGTGTTGACGGGGTTAAAGAGGTGGGTGGGGGGGGTGTTGACGGGGTTGAAGAGGTGGGTGGGGGGGTGTTGACGGGGTTAAAGAGGTGGGTGGGGGGGGTGTTGACGGGGTTAAAGAGGTGGGTGGGGGGGTGTTGACGGGGTTAAAGAGGTGGGTGGGGGGGGTGTTGACGGGGTTAAAGAGGTGGGTGGGGGGGGTGTTGACGGGGTTAAAGAGGTGGGTGGGGGGGTGTTGACAGGGTTAAAGAGGTGGGTGGGGGGGTGTTGACGGGGTTGAAGAGGTGGGTGGGGGGGGGTGTTGACGGGGTTAAAGAGGTGGGTGGGGGGGTGTTGACGGGGTTAAAGAGGTGGGTGGGGGGGTGTTGACGGGGTTAAAGAGGTGGGTGGGGGGGTGTTGACGGGGTTAAAGAGGTGGGGGGGTGTTGACGGGGTTAAAGAGGTGGGTGGGGGGTGTTGACGGGGTTAAAGAGGTGGGTGGGGGGGGTGTTGACGGGGTTAAAGAGGTGGGTGGGGGGGGTGTTGACGGGGTTAAAGAGGTGGGTGGGGGGGTGTGTTGACGGGGTTAAAGAGGTGGGTGGGGGGGTGTTGACGGGGTTAAAGAGGTGGGTGGGGGGGGTGTGTTGACGGGGTTAAAGAGGTGGGTGGGGGGGGTGTGTTGACGGGGTTAAAGAGGTGGGTGGGGGGGGGTTGACGGGGTTAAAGAGGTGGGTGGGGGGGGTGTTGACGGGGTTAAAGAGGTGGGTGGGGGGTGTGTTGACGGGGTTAAAGAGGTGGGTGGGGGGGTGTTGACAGGGTTAAAGAGGTGGGTGGGGGGGTGTTGACGGGGTTAAAGAGGTGGGTGGGGGGGGTGTTGACGGGGTTAAAGAGGTGGGTGGGTGGAGGGGGGTGGTGTTGACTGGGTTAAAGAGGTGAGGGGGGGGTGTTGACGGGGTTAAAGAGGTGGGTGGGGGGGTGTGTTGACGGGGTTAAAGAGGTGGGTGGGGGGGGTGTTGACGGGGTTAAAGAGGTGGGTGGGGGGGTGTTGACGGGGTTAAAGAGGTGGGTGGTGGGGGGGGTGTTGACGGGGTTAAAGAGGTGGGTGGGGGGGTGTTGACGGGGTTAAAGAGGTGGGTGGGGGGGGTGTGTTGACGGGGTTAAAGAGATGGGTGGGGGGGGGTGTTGGCTGGGTTAAAGAGGTGGGTGGTGGGGGGGGTGTTGACGAGGTTAAAGAGGTGAGGGGGGGGTGTTGACGGGGTTAAAGAGGTGGGTGGGGGGGGGTGTGTTGACGGGGTTAAAGAGATGGGTGGGGGGGTGTTGACGGGGTTAAAGAGGTGGGTGGGGGGGGTGTTGACGGGGTTAAAGAGGTGGGTGGTGGGGGGGGTGTTGACGGGGGAATGATGAACACTCGTATGGCACGGTGTGTGTGTGTGTGTGTGTGACTTAACCATTTAAATATAACGACTTTAAAACCTTACAAACTATACCAATCACTGACAGGTGAGGAAGAAGAGGAGGAAGAGGAGCTGGAAGAAGAGGAGGAGGAGGAGGAAGAGGAGCTGGAATAAGAGGAGGAGGAGGAGGAAGAGGAGCTGGAAGAAGAGGAGGAGGAGGAGGAAGAGGAGCTGGAATAAGAGGAGGAGGAGGAAGTGTATAAGACTCGACTAGCTAAACAAGTCTGTGTCCACCCCCCTCCCCTTCACTGTCACACACACACACACACACACACACACACACCACCCCTCCCGTGAGAACTAGGACGTGTTTTATACGAGTATTAATTTTATCATGGGATTGAGGTTATCTCTTGTTGTTGTTCTTCTTCTTCTCGTTCTTCATACTATTATTAGTAGTAGTAGTATTAGTATTATATCGTGGTTAGGGAGGCATGGGTGGGACTGGTCGTGATTGGGGGGGATAGTCGTGGTTGGGGGGATAGTCGTGGTTGGGGGGGATAGTCGTGGTTGGGGGGGATAGTCGTGGTTGGGGGGGAGGATAGTCGTGGTTGGGGGGAAGGATAGTCGTGGTTGGGGGGATAGTCGTGGTTGGGGGGGATAGTCGTGGTTGGGGGGGGATAGTCGTGGTTGGGACTAGTAACGACCCACCAATATAAGGGTATAAGGGGAGACCCAACAACCACCCGCCGTCAACTGTCAAATTAATCACAGTCCTAAACTTGTCGTAGTTAGGGTGAGGTGCTGGAGGGGGGGGGGGGGGGTAGGAGTGGAGTAAAGTGGAGATGCGTGAGGAGTGGAGTAAGGGCGTGAGGATTAGGGTAAGGGGGACGGTGCGTGGGCGAGCAGTTGGGTAAGGGATCAAGGGTGACCACAGGGGGCGTGCCTTGGGCCAGGGTTGTGGTCGGGAGATCTACCGTCACCTCCAAGCCTCCCTGACCCCCTCACCCCTCCCTGACCCCCTCACCCCTCCCTGACCCCCTCACCCCTCCCTGACCCCCTCACCCCTCCCTGACCCCCTCACCCCTCCCTGACCCCCTCACCCCTCCCTGACCCCCTCACCCCTCCCTGACCCCCTCACCCCTCCCTGACCCCCTCACCCCTCCCTGACCCCCTCACCCCTCCCTGACCCCCTCACCCCTCCCTGACCCCCTCACCCCTCCCTGACCCCCTCACCCCTCCCTGACCCCCTCACCCCTCACTACCTCCCAAACTTCATTCTTTTTTCCAACTATTATTCCCTCTGTCTCTCCTACTAACACACACACACACACACACACACACACACACACACACACACACACACACACACCTACCACTGACGACTCTCTACCTGGTTGGCTCCCCGTGGTCAACCAGGTGAGTCACTTCAGGTATGATCCTCTATATTGGCGGCAGGTAACTTAAAATGCTCCACGCGCCTTAATTAAATGTTAGAGGCAGAATCCTGTGTTGACTGGGAGCATAGCCACGAAAGAGAGAGAGAGAGAGAGAGAGAGAGAGAGAGAGAGAGAGAGAGAGAGAGAGAGAGAGAGAGAGAGAGAGATGAATCCTATACTCAAACCCAAAATACTTTCTTACATTCATTGTTATACCAAGTTCACGAGCTCAAACACCTACATAACAACTTTCTACCTAACACACAAACCACTACACAAACACCGCACAAACATAAAACAATCTGTAACCAACTCACCATCAACTGTATACTGTAACCAGACCAACAAGCAAGCAAGGTTTTTACGAATACAAATTACATCACCTGTAACCTATGCAAAACACACCTTGTATCCTCTCATCAGCATAAACGACACACTAGGTAAGGCGTAACCAACACATACTGTAACTCGTGGTGTTGTAGGTAACAGTATACTGAACAATAGATACTGACTATACCAGGTGAAGAACACATTATACTGAATTACAAGCACATTCTAGGACTAATAACACACACACACACACACACACACACACACACACACACACACACACACACACACACACACCACCACCACCACAGACACTAAATTTGGTAAGAAGCTTCTACACCATCCCCGACACCGGCTCCTACTACCACCCGAGGTCCCTTGTCCGAGAATTGCTGTTCGACACCACAACCGCATCCAGCCCATACGTGCACGAACTGATCGCTATAAGAACAGCCCAGTCCCAACCATTGTAAAAATTATCAATAACTTGTAATACTGTAACACTGTCACTATGTTGAATTGAACTGTAGTTTGAGCTTTTCCCCATCTAAGTTGTTATATGTCTTATTTGTGTCACTTATGTTACTTGTATATTATTTGTAATTCGTAACCCACTCCCCAAATATGTAACTGTATATTTTCAGCCTTCTGGCTGCCAAGCTCTTTCAATAAACCGTTAATTATTATTATTATTATTAAACAGACTCTACGCAACACAGACCAGACTATGCAGGCCGTAGGCGGGGCTAATAACACACACACACACACACACACACACACACACACACACACACACACACACACACCACCACCACAGACACTAAACAGACTCTACACAACACAGACCAGACTATGCAGGCCGTAGGCGGGGCTAATAACACACCCCAGATGGCGAGTTGATCAGGATGTATTGGCATTCAGTCCGCGGTGCCGACATTTGTCCGTCTCAGGGCGTGTTTGGGCGGCTATAAACCACGACCCATGGAAGAGCTGCTCCCTCCCTGTCTCCCTTACCGTCACCCGTCCTCCTTACCGTCACCCACCCTCACCTCCCTTACCGTCACCCATCCTCCCTTACCGTCACCCGTCATCTCGTACCGTCACCCATCCTCCCTTACCCCCCTCACCTCCCTTACCATCGCCCACCCTCCCTTACCCCCTCACCTCCCTTACCATCGCCCACCCTCCCTTACCCCCCTCACCTCCCTTACCCCCCTCACCTCCCTTACCATCGCCCACCCTCACACCTAACCCAACCTAACTAAGTCACAACGTCCATAGATTTAGCTACCGATGATGACGACAAAGGGAGAAGAGAGGAGAAGAGAGGAAGAGGAGAGGAGAGAGGAGAGAAGGAGTGTGGAATAGGGGCGTTCCGCTGACCTAAGGTGGATAACCCTCAAGTGCTATATCGCGACCAACTCCTCTTCCACCACCACCACTACCTCACCCTTCTGTTCCACCCTCCACCACCTGACCCTCAACAACCACCCTCCACCACCCAGTTCCCTCCACCACCTCCCTCCATCAAATACCTGCCCTCCTATTCTATATACACAGCAACCCTTCCCTCCCTGTGTGTGTGTGTGTGTGTGTGTGTGTGTGTGTGTGTGTGTGTGTGTGTGTGTCTAGATGAAGCCTCAACACCGGGGGGGGGGGGGGGGATTTAGTTTCAGGCTGGAGATCATTCACACCTGAGGCCTCTCTCTCTCTCTCTCTCTCTCTCTCTCTCTCTCTCTCTCTCTCTCTCTCTCTCAACACACACACACACACACACACACACACACACACACACACACACACACACACTACACAGCGTCGTCTCGTGAATTATAATAAGATGCTACACAGAGCTCAACACCTCATCCTCGTCGTTGCCTTCTGCAGGATACAGTACCGTGTCACTGGTGTATATCACTGAGAACCCTAACTAGTCGCTGGGGGCATAGTCGCTGGGTGCATAGTCGCTGGAGGTATAGTCGCTAGGGCATTGTCCCTGGGGGCATAGTCGCTAACCTAACCTAACCAAACCTACCCTGCACCAACCAAACCTAACCTAACCAAACCTACCCTGCACCAACCAAACCTAACCTAACCAAACCTACCCTGCACCAACCAAACCTAACCAAACCAAACCTACCCTGCACCAACCAAACCTAACCAAAACCTAACCTACCCTGCACCAACCAAACCTAACCAAACCTACCCTGCACCAACCAAACCTAACCAAAACCTAACCTACCCTGCACCAACCAAACCTAACCTAACCAAACCTACCCTGCACCAACCAAACCTAACCAAACCAAACCTACCCTGCACCAACCAAACCTAACCAAAACCTAACCTACCCTGCACCAACCAAACCTAACCAAACCAAACCAAACCTACCCTGCACCAACCAAACCTAACCAAACCAAACCTACCCTGCACCAACCAAACCTAACCAAAACCTAACCTACCCTGCACCAACCAAACCTAACCTAACCAAACCTACCCTGCACCAACCAAACCTAACCTAACCAAACCTACCCTGCACCAACCAAACCTAACCTAACCAAACCTACCCTGCACCAACCAAACCTAACCTAACCTACCCTGCACCAACCAAACCTAACCTAACCTAACCTACCCTGCACCAACCAAACCTAACCTAACCAAACCTACCCTGCACCAACCAAACCTAACCTAACCAAACCTACCCTGCACCAACCAAACCTAACCTAACCAAACCTACCCTGCACCAACCAAACCTAACCTAACCAAACCTACCCTGCACCAACCAAACCTAACCTAACCAAACCTACCCTGCACCAACCAAACCTAACCAAACCAAACCTACCCTGCACCAACCAAACCTAACCTACCCTGCACCAACCAAACCTAACCAAAACCTAACCTACCCTGCACCAACCAAACCTAACCAAAACCTAACCTACCCTGCACCAACCAAACCTAACCAAAACCTAACCTACCCTGCACCAACCAAACCTAACCTACCCTGCACCAACCAAACCTTTACCTAACCTACCCTGCACCAACCAAACCTAACCTACCCTGCACCAACCAAACCTAACCAAAACCTAACCTACCCTGCACCAACCAAACCTAACCTACCCTGCACCAACCAAACCTAACCTAACCAAACCTACCCTGCACCAACCAAACCTAACCTAACCAAACCTACCCTGCACCAACCAAACCTAACCTAACCAAACCTACCCTGCACCAACCAAACCTAACCTACCCTGCACCAACCAAACCTAACCTAACCTAACCTACCCTGCACCAACCAAACCTAACCAAAACCTAACCTACCCTGCACCAACCAAACCTAACCAAACCAAACCTACCCTGCACCAACCAAACCTAACCAAAACCTAACCTACCCTGCACCAACCAAACCTAACCTAACCAAACCTACCCTGCACCAACCAAACCAAACCTACCCTGCACCAACCAAACCTAACCAAAACCTAACCTACCCTGCACCAACCAAACCTAACCAAACCAAACCAAACCTACCCTGCACCAACCAAACCTAACCAAACCAAACCTACCCTGCACCAACCAAACCTAACCAAAACCTAACCTACCCTGCACCAACCAAACCTAACCTAACCAAACCTACCCTGCACCAACCAAACCTAACCTAACCAAACCTACCCTGCACCAACCAAACCTAACCTAACCAAACCTACCCTGCACCAACCAAACCTAACCTAACCAAACCTACCCTGCACCAACCAAACCTAACCTAACCTACCCTGCACCAACCAAACCTAACCTAACCTAACCTACCCTGCACCAACCAAACCTAACCTACCCTGCACCAACCAAACCTAACCTAACCTACCCTGCACCAACCAAACCTAACCTAACCTAACCTACCCTGCACCAACCAAACCTAACCTAACCTAACCTACCCTGCACCAACCAAACCTAACCTAAACAAACCTACCCTGCACCAACCAAACCTACCCTGCACCAACCAAACCTAACCTAACCAAACCTACCCTGCACCAACCAAACCTAACCTAACCAAACCTACCCTGCACCAACCAAACCTAACCTAACCAAACCTACCCTGCACCAACCAAACCTAACCTAACCAAACCTACCCTGCACCAACCAAACCTACCCTGCACCAACCAAACCTAACCTAACCAAACATACCCTGCACCAACCAAACCTAACCAAACCAAACCTACCCTGCACCAACCAAACCTAACCTACCCTGCACCAACCAAACCTAACCAAAACCTAACCTACCCTGCACCAACCAAACCTAACCAAAACCTAACCTACCCTGCACCAACCAAACCTAACCAAAACCTAACCTACCCTGCACCAACCAAACCTAACCTACCCTGCACCAACCAAACCTAACCTAACCTACCCTGCACCAACCAAACCAAACCTACCCTGCACCAACCAAACCTAACCAAAACCTAACCTACCCTGCACCAACCAAACCAAACCTACCCTGCACCAACCAAACCTAACCTACCCTGCACCAACCAAACCTAACCTAACCAAACCTACCCTGCACCAACCAAACCTAACCTAACCAAACCTACCCTGCACCAACCAAACCTAACCTAACCAAACCTACCCTGCACCAACCAAACCTAACCTACCCTGCACCAACCAAACCTAACCTAGCCTAACCTACCCTGCACCAACCAAACCTAACCTAACCTAACCTACCCTGCACCAACCTAACCTAACCTACCCTGCACCAACCAAACCTAACCTAACCAAACCTACCCTGCACCAACCAAACCTAACCTACCCTGCACCAACCAAACCTAACCTAACCTAACCTACCCTGCACCAACCAAACCTAACCTAACCAAACCTACCCTGCACCAACCAAACCTAACCTAACCTAACCTACCCTGCACCAACCAAACCTAACCTACCCTGCACCAACCAAACCTAACCTAACCAAACCTACCCTGCACCAACCAAACCTAACCTACCCTGCACCAACCAAACCTAACCTAACCAAACCTACCCTGCACCAACCAAACCTAACCTAACCAAACCTACCCTGCACCAACCAAAACCTAACCTACCCTGCACCAACCAAACCTAACCTAACCTAACCTACCCTGCACCAACCAAACCTAACCTAACCTAACCTACCCTGCACCAACCTAACCTAACCTACCCTGCACCAACCAAACCTAACCTAACCAAACCTACCCTGCACCAACCAAACCTAACCTACCCTGCACCAACCAAACCTAACCTAACCTAACCTACCCTGCACCAACCAAACCTAACCTAACCAAACCTACCCTGCACCAACCAAACCTAACCTAACCTAACCTACCCTGCACCAACCAAACCTAACCTACCCTGCACCAACCAAACCTAACCTAACCAAACCTACCCTGCACCAACCAAACCAAACCTACCCTGCACCAACCAAACCTAACCTAACCAAACCTACCCTGCACCAACCAAACCTAACCTAACCAAACCTACCCTGCACCAACCAAAACCTAACCTACCCTGCACCAACCAAACCTAACCTAACCAAACCTACCCTGCACCAACCAAACCTAACCAAAACCAAACCTACCCTGCACCAACCAAAACCAAACCTACCCTGCACCAACCAAACCTAACCAAAACCAAACCTACCCTGCACCAACCAAAACCTAACCTACCCTGCACCAACCAAACCTAACCAAAACCAAACCTACCCTGCACCAACCAAACCTACCCTGCACCAACCTAACCTAACCTAACCTAACCTACCCTGCACCAACCTAACCTAACCTAACCTAACCTACCCTGCACCAACCTAACCTAACCAAACTCCCACAACTCCCTATAACGGCTTCAACAGGCTGATATATATAATAAAACTGGTTCAGCTGAGGCAACGTTGTCGAGTGGTGGGAAACGTGGCAGACTCTTGTGAGGTGAGGTGAGGTGGCTGTATCTAACCCTCCAATTACCTGGGTGATAAATAGTAATCTCTTCGCTACTGTGTAAAACTGGTATTTATTATGTCTATCTCTCTCTCTCTCTCTCTCTCTCTCTCTCTCTCTCTCTCTCTCTCTCTCTCTCTCTCTCTCTCTCTCTCTCTCTTCTCTTTCTGTCTCTTTTATTTTATCTCTCTCTCTCTCTCTCTCTCTCTCTCTCTCTCTCTCTCGCTAGGGTCCCCCCGGGGGCGGCTGGGGTCCCCCTGGGGGCGGCTGGGGTCCCCCTGGGGGCGGCTAGGGTCCCCCTGGGGGCGGCTGGGGGTCCCCCGGGGGCGGCTAGGGTCCCCCTGGGGGCGGCTGGGGTCCCCCCGGGGGCGGCTAGGGTCCCCCTGGGGGCGGCTGGGGGTCCCCCGGGTAAAATAAAACCCATCACCTGTATTTAACAAAACAACACCAGTGTGAATCAGTAGCATTGTTACCTTTTGTTACCTGTCAACATAACCTCACGGAACACTAGTACAGGAACACGTAGCAGTAATAATGTCTGGTGTGTGTGTGAGAGACAAATGGAGACATATTGGAGAAGAAACTGATAAAAAGACACACACACACACACACACACACACACACACACACACACACACTTACACACACACACACACACACACACACTTACTATTCAACCAGACGACAAAAAACAGCGACGTGACCTGAACAGGTACTAGACACAGTAATTAACCTGTCACCAATACTTTGATAAACACAGGACTAATTAGGAGTAAATTAATGAGGTATGACGCCCAGGTGAGGCAGGAGAGGTCTTATTATTATTGTCTTAGAAGTATAATTATATGACTTTAATTATGTTCCTTTATTAACTTGGTATAATTTAGGAGTTAATGATGATTATTATTAACTATTTATATGTTTTATCGTAGAATAGAAGGAGTTTAAGCTGATCACATGTAGATTAGTACCCCAGTTTATTTTAACCTAAGATTAACCACCTTAACACTAACACTAACCTAAGCTGATCTAAGTTAATCTAAGCTGACGTAATGTAATCTGACACTGTCTTAACACTAACCTAACCGAAACTGAGTTAACTTAAGCTGACCTAATATAATCTAATCTATCCTAACCTAACCCAAACTACCGCTATCATTAACAATACTTTAAAATTATGAAACAACCTTAAGTTCTGTTATATCCCGTTAAATTGTTAAGGTAAATCACCAATAATATTCTGAAACATTAAAGTTAAATCGCGTTAAATCCTGTTAAATCCCGTCACGACCAGTCAAATCGCTTAGAAAAATCACCTATATTATTCTAAAATTATGAAACGCTAACTTTAAATCCTGTTAGATCATGTTAAATCCTGTTAAATCCCGTTAAATCACATTAAATTCCCTCAAAACCCGTTAAATCGCTTAGGGAAATTGCCCCAAATACGCTAAAATTATGCAACAGCGAGCTTAAATCCCGCTAAATCCCGTTAAATCCTGTTAAATTCCATCAAATCCCGCTAAATCCTGTTAAATCCCGTTAAATCCTGTTAAATCCCGTCAAATCATGTTAAATCCCATCAAAACCCGCTAAATCCTGTTAAATCCCGCTAAATCCCGTCAAATCTCTCAGGGAAATAATAATATCCTAAAATTATACAACATAAAGTCTCCCAAACACAACTAGATCATTACCTGCGATAAATTATGACACAGACTGCGTGTATAATGAATAAAACAATGAGTTGGTGGCTGAACCAGTCGATTATTAATGATGATGACTATGATGATTATGTTAATAACTTCTTGCAAGACACGTCAGAACAAGTTCGAGAGATTAGAGATATAATGAACTCGTCTGTGACAAATTCTTTAATGAAGGTGAGGTGCGGTGAGGTGCGGTGAGGTTAGGTGAGGTGAGGTGAGGTGAGGTGAGGTTAGGTGAGGTTAGGTATTATACAAATTTCTCATGTTTCTCTCACCCCTTTAGGCAGTTTCTCTCACTCTCACTGCACCGATTACCTACTGCCTTCGTCAAGCGTCTGAGAGCCAGGTACTGTACAAGCACAGGTAATTATAATGGTGTGTGTGTGTGTGACAAGGGTGGCTGGTTGATTTGGTTCTGTTTATGCTACTACTAGTACGACTACAATTTATATTACTACACACACACACACACACACACACACACACACACACACACACGCCTCCCCCCACACACACCTCACCCCCCACACCTCCCTCCCACATCTCCCCCCACACACACCTCCCCTCACACACCTCCCTCCCACACCTCCCCTCCCACACCTCCCCCTCCCACACCTCCCCCCACACACACCACCCCCCCACACACCCCCCCACACCTCCCCCTCCCACACCTCCCTCCCACACCTCCCCCCACACACACCTCCACCCACACACACCTCCCCCCTCCCACACCTCCCCCACACACACCTCCCCCCCACACCTCCCTCCCACACCTCCCCCCACACACACCTCCACCCACACACACCTCCCCCCCCACACACCTCCCCCCACACACCTCCCCCCACACACCTCCCCCCCACACACCTCCCCCCCACACCTCCCTCCCACACCTCCCCTCCCACACCTCCCCTCACACACACACCTCCCCCCACACACACCTCCCCCCACACAAACACACCTCCCCCCACACACACCTCCCCCCACACACACCTCACCCCCCACACCTCCCTCCCACACCTCCCTCCCACACACACCTCCCCTCACACACCTCCCTCCCACACCTCCCCCCACACACACCTCCCCCCCACACACCTCCCCCCCCACACCTCCCTCCCACACCTCCCCCCACACACACCTCCCCCCACACACATCCCCTCACACACCTCCCTCCCACACCTCCCCTCCCACACCTCCCCTCACACACCTCCCCCCACACACACCACCCCCCCACACCTCCCCTCACACACCTCCCCCCACACACACCACCCCCCCACACACCTCCCCCCACACACCCCCCCACACCTCCCCTCCCACACCACCCCCCCACACACCCCCCCCACACCTCCCCTCCCACACCTCCCCCCACACACACCTCCCCCCACACACCTCCCCTCACACACCTCCCTCCCACACCTCCCCTCCCACACCTCCCCTCACACACCTCCCCCCACACACACCACCCCCCCACACACCCCCCCACACCTCCCCTCACACACCTCCCCCCACACCCTCCTCATTTTCTACCCTGACGGAGGCACAGAGGCTGCTGCAGGCGGCCGGTGTTTGATGGCTTTGATGACTCCTAATAGAGGGAAATGTGGTGCCCTGAGGTGGTGGTGGTGGTGCTGAGAAGGGTGAGTCCAGTACTTACTAAGCATAGAAACAAAACATTTCAGGATGAAGAAATATTCAAAGGCCTTTTTAGAAGCAGCAGATTCGTTGTTTGAAAACCTCAAAAAATTATAAAAAAAAAATTAAAAAAAAAAAAAATAAAAAATTATAAAAAAAAAAATAAAAAAAAAATTATAAAAAAAATTAAATAAAAAAAAATTGTAAAAAAAAATTATAAAAAAAATAAAAAAAAAATTATAAAAAAAAATTAAATAAAAAATAAAATTATAAAAAAAAAACATTAAAAAAAATAAAAAAAAATTATAAAAAAAAATTATAAAAAAAATTATAAAAAAAAAATTATAATTTATAATTTTTTTTTACAATTTTTTTTATATAATTTTTTTTGATAATTTTTTTTTTATTTTTTTTTTATAATTTTTTTTTATTTTTTTTTTTTTAATAATTTTTTTTTTATAATTTTTTGAGGTTTTCAAACAACGAATCTGCTGCTTCTAAAAAGGCCTTTGAAGTATAAAAAAAAATTTACAAAAAAAATTATAAGAAAACCAAAAAAAAATTATAAAAAAAAAATATAAAAAAAATTATAAAAAAAAACAAAAAAAAATTTATAAAAAAAAGTATAAAAAATAAATAAAAAAAATAAAAAAAAATATATAAAAAAAAATTGTAAAAAAAAATAAAAAAAAATTATAAAAATATAAAACAAAAATTATAAAAAAAAATTATACAAAAAAAATTATATAAAAAAAAATAAAAAAAATAAAAATTATAAAAAAAAAAAAAAATTATAACACATTGGCAATGGTTGAGTCATACATGAAAACAACATTAATATTTAGCAGCTTGAGGGACCGAACTAACGGGACAAATTCATTACGATAGGGCAGAGTCAGAATATTCTTAAGTGTAGGAATTTGTCTGGTTTGAGAGGAATGAAAGGATTATTTAGCCCTTTTAAAACAACGATCAACAAACACAGAAGGGTACCCAAGTTTCTGTGCAATGGAACGAATGTGTTTCAATTCATCGTCAATAAATTCAGTCACAGGTGATTCGATAAAAAGTGTATGAAACTGTCTGCCTGTGTGGGCTTTCTGTATATCTTAAATTTGTAGTTTTGGCCATTTCTCATGATAAGGATATCAAGGAATGGAAGGGATCCAGTTATTTCTCTTTCAATTTTTTTATCAAGATTTATCTTATCCACGTTTTCTTTGTGGATCTACATGATATATATATATATATATATATCACTGATAACCACCAGGAAAGAAGAAAACACGAAGTTCCCAAGCGCTTTCGTGTAATTCACATCTTCTTTCCTGGTGGTTATCAGCATATACCTAGATCATGTGCACCTACAGTGATGTACTTGCATATATATATATATACATATATATATATATATATATATATATATATATATATATATATATATATATATAAATCCCTCAGTTGAGTTAAGTTACATATTAAGACAATTTATCGACAAAACTATCAATAACAAAAATTGCAAAAATACTTTAAAAAATAAGAAAATTAATTGAAAAATACGTTTATATAATTGGTCCCTTTGTTATTATGATCAAGTAAGCGTTGTAGTTAATATCTAATAAATGTAGTTTATAAAAATAAGTTAAGTCATTAATTAATTAGAAATTATTTGTTATTATAAGTAATAAGATAATTGATTGATAGATAATAATTGTTAATAATTTAAGTAAAAAATAATAATTATTTCAGTTTTCATTTGATCCAATAATTCCATTTGTTTATCTCTTTAGGTCAAGTACAGCCTTGACCCTTAAGACAACTGTTCCTAATGGATAATCCGGGACTGTCCATGGATCTTGTTTACGTTGCTTGTATCTAACGGGCTTGGTATTGAGGCTGAGAATAAACAACAAGTACTTGGTGGCCCCAGTGCCCTCGTCTCTCCAACAACCTGACAGAAATCATTAATGGTTAAAGTTTGATTTTAAAATTGAATAAAACACTAAGTGATACATATCAAAATTTACCTGTTCTCCGTGATTCGTTTTCCGATAATATCAAAGCTACTTTCCTGAGACTTTTACCACCCCGAAGCGACCAGCCTACAGACTACATATCGTGACCTCAGTAAATCCAGAACATTTTTTACTCATCTCAAACACCTGAACACTCCGTTAAACTACAGGTACATTCAAGTCACATTCTAAAAATAAACGACGAAAACTGAGTTCAAAGTGCCCCTGTAGTAAGTTATAATCATTACCTTTAACAACACACACCGGTTTTTAAGACCAAACTAATAATTAGTTGGATGATGAAGAAACTCGCTCTGTTGAACGAGCCGTGGTTACACCTCAGCCACCGTAGCGACCTTCATCCCTTCAGTTAAATATATCAACTTTTTTCGTTATACACATGAGTAAAAACCCCAACAAAACCAGACCTAAACCTACTGTGTGTGTTGGTAAGGTTTAATGTTAGATTTTCTTAATGTTTCTGAATGTAAAGTGTACTGATATGATATTGTATTTGATGTTGTTGCTAGGGGTAGCGGCGAGTCAGACGTATTAACCCATAACAATTTTAATAGCTCTGTGTGCCAATTGTAATACATAACACTTAACTAAACCAAAGTTTTAATCATACCTTAATTTAAATTCCTGGCGGAGGGTGAATCAAGTCCTGGTGTAGTTAACTGTGGTGAATACTCTTGTAGTTCCCACATGTTTTAATTGACTTCACTTCAATAAGGACACTTGGATAATTAACTACTGTACCTGGTCGTACTTTAATTAGGTTAACTACCTCCGTTAACACTATTTATTTCCATTAATCCAATCAAGTTATGGGCCCATAACACTTCACTTGGCATCAGTGACAAATATCCTCTAAGTCACTTCACCTTTTAACCAATATTAACACAACACTTCACGTTACGGGGCCTCCAGCACTTCACAACACCGAACACTTCCACTTATATCAGTATATAACACAGAAAGAGTATCAAGTTTGTAAGGAATAATACACATGTCCACCGTGACCATGTACTGTACAGGACAGGACCAGAGAGTGATGGTGTAGCTGTCAGGCTGCCCCATACATGTTGCCATATCGCCAAAATTTATTTATTTTTAATTCTCTATCGTATAAATCGTTGTTGATGTTAGAATAATGACGTATATCAATTATATTCTTACTTATCTCATTACTCTAAAATAAAACCTTGGTGAGCTTTATTGGAAGTAATTAAAGAAATAAACGAGCGAACTATCAAACAAGCACTGGAACGACTCTTTAAGGTACAACAATTCAATAATTATCTTATCACTCATATATTACCGTTACTATGCGAGATTTAAATTACTTTGTAGCAGTTTTTAACGAAGACGAAAACAAATAAATCAAATAAAATCAATAAATAAAACACGAAAATGATCATAAACGCGTAACTCAAGGATGAGAGGCAGTCCACACACCACCTCCTCCTAGGGCCTACCAAAAATATAACGAGAACTTTTCTTCCCCTTTTTCTACAGGTTATTATTAAATTGATACTGAGGTACTTTTTTCCCATTTATTTATTACTTAATCCTATTAGTGTCCACCAGCTAGCTGTGCTTCTTGTAAACAAATATATTTCTGTACTGTATAAGAACAGCTCATCTAACCCATTTTCTTTGACTCAATTCATGGCAAACATCACTGAATCTTATTCTTTCGACATCACATTTTATAATTAGGTACTAGCTTGTGTTATTAGTGAATATGCTGTCAAATGGGGCCCCATATCTTAGAGGTGCCTAAGGCCTACGAAAGTCTTAACCCGCCACTGTCCATGGAGGTGATCACACACACACACAAAACACTAATGACTGTTGATACGCAGTTTTATTTTGACTTGTTTTTTGAGGACACATTTTTTCTGTAATTATCACAACTTTACAAGTGTATTCGATGCTAATTAATTAAACGGTGACGGCTATAGATCACCGGCGTCAAGAATTACAATAACTGCATAAAAAGGGAAGCGCGTCACTGCCATCCTGCGTTCTAATTAGCGGGTTTTACATGACGTCATCTCGTACTGATGTTAATTGCGTGTTTTTTATTACGGTTAACTAGTAATAATGTTAAGGGTTTATGTCAGGAATTCAGTGTTGGTAACGAGACAGTTTTTGTGACGTTTATATTTTGTGTAAGGATAGAGTAACTCATACACTCTATACACGTCTTCACACACACAGAGCAGGGGTGAAATACTCAGCTGGTAGGGCACTGGCTGACGAAGGTATACACATAACCCACCGCCAAGAGCATAAGGTGTCTGCAATAGGCCGGTTGGCCTGTGCATGGTAGCTCATGTCGAGAGTTACTACCACTCTCTGTCATCCATGAATCTATCTAGCCTCCTTTTAAAACTCTCCAGGTTCCAGCACTAATAACAAAGTTGCTAAGCTTGTTCCACTCGTCCACCACCCTATTTGTGAACCGGTTCCTTCCTTATCCAACTTAAATCCGTTGCTCTGAGTCTTATCCTGCTCGGATATTATAAGAACTTTATCTATATCCCCTTTATTGATTCCTTTCACCCACTTAAATACTTCTATCATATCTCTCCGCTCTCTTCGTCTTTCTAGGGAATGCAAGTATGTACAAACTGGATAATTTCGTAATTAAGAAGATTTGTAACCAGGTGCATTTTGAAGACTAGTAGGGTCATTACCTAATACCTGACCATTGTGGACTTAATTTCACCCTCCTCTGTATATATATACCTTGTTTTGTACTTCTCCTTAGTCTGTACTCACCCTTGAAGATGTGAATTACACGAAGCGCTTGGCAACTTCGTGTTTTCGTCTTTCCTTGTGGTTATCAGCATATACCTGGATCATGCGCACCCACAGTGATTTGCTTGCATATATATATATATGCTGATAACCACCAGGAAAGAAGAAAACACGAAGTTCCCAAGCGCTTTCCTGGTGGTTATCAGCATATACCTAGATCACGCGCACCTACAGTGATTTACTTGCATATATATATATATATATATATATATATATATATATATATATATATATATATATATATATATATATATATGTGTATGTGTGTGTGTGTGTGTGTGTGTGTGTGTTTGTGTGTGTGTGTGTGTGTGT
>CAUDMG010001569.1:0-12550 GCA_958450375.1 Homarus gammarus | reverse complement strand
ACCCCTTGCCCGTCTGTAGTAAAAGCTAGGCAAGTTCAGGCGCTCCAATCTCTCAAAGTAGCTGAGGTGCCGAAGTGTAGGCACCAGTCTGGTGGCCCTCCTTTGAACATTTTAAACCAACTGACATTCCCTAGCATATCTTGGGGACCAGACGGGGTGACATTACTCCAGATGGGGAAGCACATCACACTTGAAGATCGTTACGAGTGACGGACCGTCTAGATATCTGAACGACCTTCTTATAAGACCCAATAATTTATTTGCCTGATTTACCTTCTTATCGCAATGGCCCGAGAACTTCACGTTATTGTCAACATACACACCTAGGTCCTTCTCATATTCAGTCCCAAAGAGTGCAGTTTCTTCATCCCGTTGGGACATATGATACGCCTCCTTACCGTTGGTACGCCCCAGGTTCATCCTCTTACACTTCGTGACATTGAATCTCAGCAGCCGCTTCTTTGACCATTCTTGGAGCCCACACCGGATATTCTGCAGCTCTTCACAGTCCACTTGGTTCTTGATTTCCCGAAATAACTTGGAGTCATCGGCAAACATTTGTATGAAGAAGTGTACATAGTCGGGCATGTCATTTATGAAACAAACAAACAACAGCGGACCCAATACACTGCCCTATGGTACCCCGCTTGTGACAGGTACAGATGATGATTTCGTGCCATTAATCACCACACACTGCTTGCAGTCATGTAGAAAGTCTTCTATCCACGCTAGGACATTTCCCCAAATTCCGTACACTTCCAGTTTCATTTCCATGCTTATGTGGGGTACAATGTTGAAAGCCTTGGCAAAATCTAGGTAAATATTGTCCAAAATATGGGTCCAAATACCCAATACCTTGAGCAATTGTGTTAAGCAGGAGCACCCCGGCATAAAACCGTGTTGGCAATCCTTTACAAGGTTGTTTCGTAGATGTTCCATCGCGGCATCTTTGAAAATACTCTCAAGTACTTTACATATTATGCGTGTCAGGCTCACTGGTCTATAGTTGTTCGTGAAGTGACGATCGCCCTTTTTTGAAGATAGGACTCACCTAAGCCACTTTCCATTCACTGGGGACCTTTTGTTCATCCAGGCATTTACAAAACAAGATCTTCTGGGGCTCGGCAAGCTCGTTGCACAACTCTCTCAGCACTCTAGGATGCACCATGTCAGGGCCGGGACTCTTATGGACCTTTAGCTTTGACAGTTTATTTCTAATACCCTCTTCTGTGAACACAGTGTGGGTCAGTGCTGTGTCAAACCGTCTGTCCTCAAACGCAAGAAGGTTAATCGCATCCTCTCTTGCGAACACCGAGGAAAAGAAGCTGTTCAATGCCTCAGCTTTATCCTGGTCAGAATCTGCGTAACTACCCTACCATCTTCAAGCCTCAGGTCTGATACTCCTACTCGCGTTTTTAATTTTGACTTTGTATAGCGGTAAAACGCCTTTGGGTTTGAATTGACCAAAATTGCTGTGACCCCTAGAGGCGTTCATCCGCCAGTTCCAGCTATGGTTACTTAATTGATTAATGCTTTCTGAGAAATAAGGGTAAGCATCTCACTCTTAAAGAGTGTTATGAGGGACATACGGTCTTCATATCTAAATGGCCTTCCTATAAGATCTACTAGCTTTGTTGCTTGATTCACCTCTTCTCACAATCGCTCAATAACTTCAGTTCATTGTCTACATACATTAATGCCATTCCTTTGTCCCGTCGGGATATGTGATACGCCTCCTTACTATTGGTACGACCTACTGTAGGTGCATTCTCTTTACACTTCGTGACATTGAATGTTAAAAACCATTTCTACGGCCACTCTTGAAGCTGGCAGAGATCTTTCTGCAATTCTTCACAGTCCGTCTGATTCTTATTTTTTTCTGAATAACTTGGCAATATCCGTATACATTTGTAAGGAGTGTATAGCTTCTGGCATGTCATTTATGAAACAAGCAAACAACAATGGACCCAAGACTCTTAGTTACGTTCATAATTTTTTCGGCTCATAGAGGGATATTAACAAACAGGTTCAATTAAATGCATTAGTTAGAATAGTGTGTCTTAACTTTCAACAAATAGAAAATTGAGATGAAATGACATTAAAAGTGAATCATAAATCTTTATTGGCTCTCACACAACCCACTGTTCATTGTGTTAATAATAAAACAAATGGTATTGGATGTCCCAGTGACAATCAATATAATTCACAATATACAACTTTGTTCAATGGATGTCGGTAATTTTACATATGACCCCGGTACGCTAATTTAAATGGCACTGGCAATTCAGTGTTAACCGGCGTTTTTCAACTGACCTTCAGTAATCGTCACACATTTATGGATGTTGGTTAGGCCACTAAAGTAAAATTTATAGTTGCTGACAATTTCACATGACTACTGCAATGAAGTGATGCTACACTTGTACACTTGAACCCATGTCTTCTATCTTGTTATGTGTGTATGTATTGTACATATGTTATGTTTCTTAGCATTGGGTTTAGTTTTCTTGGGGTTATATTATATTAGTAATTTTCATTGTTCCTTCACTTACAGGAATATTCTTTTGTTCTCTTCCAGACGCCATACTACCCTTGGTCAGTTATATGAACAATAAAGCCTTTTTTTCACCACAACTACTTAATTTTCAAAATCTTTGTTGAATATGTACATACCTTCTTAATCCAGTTGTATTGACTTAATCCACGATGTCTTGACACTTGCAATGCTGAACGAGACCTTCAACTATGCAATAGCAATACTGTACTGTACTGTACAAACTCATCCGTCGTGCTTCTGGTTCATCTCTTATACTGATGACTGTCCTGTGGGAAACTATTCTTTTACAACAAAATACTGTACCCGGTATGTTTTTTTTTTCTCAAATAAAGAATGAAAGTTGTTTACTCCACCAATAATTTTTATTATCTTGTCCGAGCTTGATGACTGAATTTTACCGACGACAACGAAAGTAAGCGAAGGAAGATAACTACGTACAATGATATGAACTGTAGACAAAAGAATGTCATGTTAAAATATGATTTATTAGTTTTCTTTCTTTGATTACTTCCATTCCAGTTTTAACTCATTGATGCCCAGATAGTCAAAGATTTTCCACATTCTTTTTGTTGGCAAAAATAACCCAAAAGGACCCCCAAAGTCATGTGGTAACAGTGATAAGCATACCTATAAGTCCTTGCATGGTTTAAAGGTCCCAGGTAATCAGGCATTGTCATGCAAGCAGCGTCATTCAGAGGTGCCAACATGTATACTACCACGTCCACTTCCTTATGTTATTTATTACCAATAATGTATAACGATAAAATTAGTTCTTTAAGCTCCTCCCCGACTTACGACGGGGTTAGGGACCCAAATCCAGGTCATACATCGATATGGTCGTAAGTCGAAAATGCTTAAATAATACATAGAAAATTTAAAATGGGTGTCTCTTTTTCTTCTCAGCACCACAAAACTCTCCATTTTAAGCTTGCCAGCCATTTTAAAGTGTATTACAAAATTTTTTTGTCAGTACACAGCGCAATCACTAACGGGACTCGAAAATACGTAATTTGACAAAATTTTGGTGAGATTGAGGTGGTCGTATATATATGAAAATCTATTTTTATTTATATAATATGCTCTACATGACTACCATTCTGTTGAAAACACTCTTCAATGCGTGTCCTCCACTGCTGAAGAACACGTTCAAGCACAGCTGGAGTTATGCTTGTAATGGCGTTGGTGATACGTTGTATGGAAACTTATGGGACACCCTGTATATATATATCTAATATATATATATATATATATATATATATATATATATATATATATATATATATATATATATATATATATATATATATATATATATACTGTATATATAACCCCTTAACTAAATTTCTTACATTATTTCTATCAATCTGCTATTCAACAAATTAGATTAGCAGTTAAGATAATTCTACAGCTCTGGAACCACAGAAGCCAGAAGCCTATGAAACCCTAGTTTAATGTGACATAAACTACATTAGTGACGAATTGGCGTATGACAAAGGATGACATAATTTATGTCAGCGACCATTAAGAGGTTAAAAATTCAATCATCAAGATTGGACAAAGCACTTTTTATGAAATATACATAATTTTTATGACAATATAGTGTATGGAAACACAAATTTCTGATATAAAAACAGTTGCTGCAGGACACTAAATTTCTCACAGTAAGACAGAAGTAACACCCTTCCAGTGCAAAAGCAAAAGGCAAACTGGCAATTGAATTTGATTGTCAGAACTTTAATGCCCAAGATCTGCCTTAAAATACAGTGACTACTATGAGGAGGAGCTGATGACTTCCTTCACCGGTACAACCAATCATGACTAACTGCTTACCCTATACAGTATACCGGTAGTTTAACTTAATTTGGGAAGTAATTTGAGTGCTAATACAGGGTGTTCAATAAGTGACGCAACTCATACAGTAATATATATTTTAACTATCTTATCAACATCAAAATATTATCATAATCCATTGTATTCAGATATAATGCACAGCAAGAATACCGTTTACACTTGAACAAAGAATAACCACATCAATAATAATATAACTATTTAGTCTACACCAGACTTGACCAAGACTGGTGTAGGTTCAGATACATTCAGGAGCCAGTACATGCCCAGTACTACCCCATAGTGTGCAAGAGAGACGTGATCGGCCAACCGCCCAAGCAGTTATCGAGCCGATCAGTGGCGAAGAGGATAAAAGTAAAGTATTGGTTGTGTTACTTATTAAACACCCTGTATGAGACCGATGCCATATTGAGCACAAATAGGCACCAACCTGACATTATTATGTGTTGTACTATAACTCACTTACCATAGAACAATTTTTAATTACTGAATTTATAACTTTTTCATACCAAATTAAAGAAAATTTAATGCAGAATTCACATATCATACTACCCATCCTTAATGTTGGTCTGCTGTATCATTTATGTTAAACCATGGGAAACTATTTAAGAAGAATTAGCTTGATTCATGCACTGGTTATTGAAAGGAGGCGCTACAAAAGGAAGGACTAAATTAAAAGGAAATAGGGATAAATATGGTAATCACAAACAAATATAAAATATTTTAATTCATAATGAATCATGGAGGGGTTTACAAACAAGACATCTAAGTGAACTAATGACAAACTACAGAGATACAATAACTATATGATAATGTAAGTCTTACCTACTGATCTTACCAGACACTGCAGAGGCATTCACTGACGACATGGTTGCTCTAATTATATTTTCACAAAAGGTTTCAGCTTCATAAATTTCTGGCTAGCTATATTATTTCTATTCCAGTAAACTAAATAATTTTAGGTCGCCGGCACTTTTGTCAACAGTACAGTATTTCATATATGTACTGTAACTTCTTGATTACAATAAAGTTAACTGTGGTGTCCTCTGCATCTTTTCATTCTTGATTATATAACAGTAACCAGTAAAGTATAATGTTCTAAGTTAAAGTTGCAACACAATAAATTTCTCTAATTCACAACGCTGTTCAGCGCCTTTCTGTAAAACTGAACTTGAGTGGTTGCGAGGGAGTGAACACTAGCTTGCACACCATGTCAATGTCTTCATACTGATAGTCAACTGTGAACCGCTGCATAACCTAAAAAAAATATGATTCTTTTATTAATGAACATCTGTGTTTAAAGGGTGAGTAACTTTTTCTTTTAAGCATAAACTACCACTTTTAGGTTGAATGAAAGTATGAAAATGGGTCACATATCATAAGTCTGATGGCCTGTTGGGGGGGTGAATGGAAATAAAAGTTACAGAAAAGTCAGTTTCATCTACGAAAATTTATATTGCATTTAAATACCATTAACAGGTTAAGTTTGTTTTTGTTCCATTTCATTAGGTTGCATTGCGTAAGGTTGGCTGGGTTTGGTTGGCGGGTTAGGTTGAGTTAGACTGGCTGGGTTAGGCTGGCTGGGTTAGACTGGCTGGGTTAGGCTGGCTGGGTTGGGTAAAGTTGTTTGGATAGGGTTGAGTTCAGTTTTGAATGTTTTCTAGCTTGACCAAACCTAAGTCATCCCCCATTAGTCTCTGATTATACACTGCAACTTTTTTCTGTAAATTTTTTCCTACAGTCCATCCCTTAAAGAGAGAAGTGTTTCACAGTTTGGGGTATTCTCTGGTCCCCGAGCTGTGCTAGAGACTGCCTAGCTTATTGTAGGAGAGGGGTGACTTAATAGAAGTTTATAAACATCTTGAGTGTTCATAACTGGAGCTGGCAGATGCCCGCCCCATGAGGGGTGACAGCTCAAGGGCACACTTTTTCAAAGTGAAAATTGTAAACTTTTGGAACAATCTGCCAGAGTGCGTTGTGATGGCACCGAATGTGAGCTCATTCTAGACCAGACTTGATCAACACTGGCACAGGTACATATATATTCTGGACCCAGTACATGCCCGGAACTTGCCAACAGTGCAGAGATGTGCTTGACCATCCAAGTGGCTAATGAGCCGATCAGTGGTAAAGAGGATAAAAGTAAAAGTACACTAAGCCAGTCTTTTTGAAGTTGACTTTATGAACAGTAATTACTGCCTCACTTACTATGATTTACACTTCACAATGTGGGAAATATCCTCAAAGAGAAAGGAATATAAGAGAAGTTTGATGAGCTGAAGGAATTTGTGAACACTTAAAATTTTGAGATTTTTTTCTTATTCACAATAAACCACAATGATGATGTGGCACCTGCTTTCCATTGTTCTGTCTACTGTCTAAAAAATACTTCTATCATCATCTATCTTTTCATCCCTTTGTATATAATTTTTCCCAATGTATACAACTGTTACACTATAGTTGACATATCAGTGGCTTACCCTTGCAAGGAAGGTGAACATTTCCTGTTCAGCAATGCGTCGACCAATACACATCCTGGTCCCAGCACCAAAGGGGAGGAAGGCATAAGGATGAATGGGCCCCAGAGGCTTGTGTCGTAGCCAACGCTCAGGAATGAATTCTTTTGGTCGAGGGAACAGTGACTCATCCAAATTCATTACCCTGGACATTGCGAAAACTGCCCACTGAAAATAATACAAAAAAAATATTAAACTCTTATTCTGTGTACAGGTACTTCGCTGTTTTATGTTAAAATATGATAATCTACCTATGTCCAAAAAATCTTAGAAGGTACCATTAAAAAAATGAAGTTTACAAACCCCTTTAGGAACTAGGAATCCACTGAGCACGACATCCTTATCCAAAGTTCTGCCCACGCCAATCACTATTGGGAAGATCCTGAAGAAAGAAATGAAAACATATTCAAACAAGCAGGGCAAATACTAAGGACAAAGACACCAATTATTCCAAACATAAAGCAAGTGTATATTCAACCAGGAAGGTGGATGGTGGGAAAATGGGAGAACTCCTGCATCTAAATACAGTACAAATGTAATAATGATTCAAGAGCTAAGACTCTTATGACTTTAGACATACTGTATATTTTTTTACTTGGATGTTTATATATTTATTTATCATCTTATGTACTTGTTGTTTGGGAGGTTGGTCTGTGCTTGGTTGGTACAGTACCTTCATTGTCCAGTATTATTGAAGGAGGAAACCAGAGTACTGTACAGTACCCAGAAACATGCATCATAAGCCCTACTGGCTGCCACTTTTAATAATACAATATACTGTACTGTATTCAACTGCATTTGACGAATGCCAGACAATTTTATTCAGCATAGAAAGATCCCTCATACCCAAGGGGTCATTAATACATCAACCACTGCACCCAGAGTACAGTACAGTATATGCTATCTGAATTTACTATGAGCAGACCAGCAGTGAAGAGGACAAAGTAATGTATATAAAAGTCTGTTTATTCATCTCTTAGAATACTGTATCCAGAGAACACTTATAAAACCTTAATCACCCTGACTTACCTTAACAGTGGTCTTCAGTTTATCAATTAAGCAATGAATACAAATGACCCTTTAGGAGTGAAGAGCTGAGTGAAGTCTACAAATAGAAGAATGAAGTATAAAATTCCACTTATAACTGAGGTGATGCAATAGGTGATCTATAAGAGAAAACCCAGACCACTTAACACCCGGTCTAAGCCCTTTGAGAGGACCCATATTTTAATACTTTTACTTACTTTTATCCTCTTCATCACTGATCGGCTCGCTAGCCGCTTGGGAGATCGGTCACATCTCTGTTACTTTTCCTTTTCTTTTATCCTATTCACCAAACGATCGACTCGTTAGCTGCTCGGGCGATCAGTCATGTCTGTTACGCACTGTTGGCAAGTACTGGCTATGCTGACTAAACCACCAGATAATGTTTTGCTAGTACCTGTAATAACTTTTCTCACCCAATTGATTCAGAGTCAATCAGATCCCAAATGAACCAATGAATTGAATAGAAGTCCACTAAAAGATTCAAATGTTGACTCAGATTCACTTCGTTAGATGTAAAGTAGACTTTATACGTGACCTCCTCAGTAACTGTCAATTAAAACCTCCATAAAGACAAGAGGGTTGTTTCCAAGACATTTGCTTTCTCCCCAAATTCATAACATAGGATTGTTGTATCTATAGGTCACTTCAGCTTCAGGTGGCCACCCCACTACAAGTCACAGCCTCAAGTTAAAGAAGCTAACAATAGAGAAACTGTCCGAGCTAACTTCTTTCGAGTAAAAGTTGTGAACATGTGAAATAACCTGCCAGAGAATGTTGTGACAGCACCAAGTATGAGAACCTTTAAGACCAGACTTGGCCATTGCTGGCACATATTCAAGTACATTCAAGAGTCCATACATGCCCTGTACTATACTTGCCAAGAGCGTGTAACAGAGAACAAACTGACTTGCCCAGCTAATAGGTGGTAACCGGTGATGATTGAAAAAATACAAATTGTGAAGTACAGTACAGCTTGTTGTAAGAACATGTGAGAAACAAGATAAAGAGGTCTTGTGCTATAAGGTGAAAGGGGGATGAATATTATCATTCATGTTATACAAGCTACCAATTGTCCTGTCTTCTCCCTGTGAGTCTTAATGTGCACATGTATATGCTACACGCAGGAACAATGTTTTCACAACCTCTATTGTTTTTTTAAATATCTTAATTATTAAAAATTCATGTTAGCTAAGAGCATACTGAAGAGGAAAGGACAGAAAAATATACATACAATATAATATCTTCCCTTACCTAATCCTCACTGATTTAAATTGGATCGAATTAAACCAGAATCAATTGTGTAGAAAAGGCTACTTGTAACTGAATATTGCTTGCTTAGTGAGTTTAGATGGTGTACTTGCAACTTAACTATAGGCCCTCCCCAAAGGGCCTAGAACGGGCATTTAGCAGTTAAACTCTTTCTTGCAGGTCATAAGGGTATATATTATGATACTGTACTATATTTGTTTAAGTTGACACTTCCTGATTATATGTTAAAATCCCGAAAATCTTGTCAGTCATCAAATAAATTTGTTATTCTATTTCTTTCACTAATCATTTATAAACAAACACTGATTAGCACAAGCCTTACCTCATGGATTCTTTGATGACAGCCTTGAGATAGGAAAGTTGAGCCAAGTGTTTTGGAGTGAGTGGCCCCTGGTGGTCCCCAAGTACTGTGTCCACCTCCTCCTGGAGTCGTGCCTGTACCTCTGGGTTTCGGGCTAGCAAGTACAAGGTGAAACCCAGTGTGTGTGAGGTCTGAGGGAATCATAAATATGAAAATTTACTGAACTATAATTTAAGAAATACCTGAGGGTAACATATACAATGCATAGGAAATATTTTTCTAATTTTATTACAGAAATAAGGTTCCAGTCTTGGTTTTGTCATTAACAAGGCCAGACCTTGAAGGGAAAAATAAAAAGAATGGAATAAAGTAGTCTAAGACTCTTTTGATGAAGGAAAGCTTCTTTGTAAAGTGTTCCAAAGATTAATGCTAAAGTTTGTAAAAAAAATAACAGACTTTGTTACTTAAGTAAAAGTATTGTTACATTGGCAAAATGTTACTAGAGTAGAAGTAAAAAAGTATCTCATTCACAAAGTACTCACATACTGAAAGTAAAAGTAACAACAAAATTATTAATCATCTCAAATATTAAAATAAATCTGCAGTAAATTATAACAAAAATAGTTAACTAAAACTAAGAATAAAAGACATATCATTACACCTACAGTATATATTTGCAAATCTTTCTTTTGAGACTACAGTAACCAATAACCAATTCCCAAAATTATTGCCATAGTTGAAGTCCCCCGTGATAAGGAGGAGGCTAGGGTTGAGCATCGCCACGGTGTCTATTAAGGCTCAAGTTCCTTTGATTTAGTGGCCCACAGTTTGGGGATTTGTAGATACACCCGACGATAAGTAAGTCCCTTCTCTTTAATTTAATTTTACACCACTTGGACTCTTCAAAAACATCCTCTCCCTGTACTCTCGCTTGGGTGGCTCTAAGGTCTTGCCTAGCATAGATAACCATACCCCTCGTGCAAGTTTCTTGAAAAAGGTTCGTAAATGTGTCATATCCAGCAATACTGAACTCACATTCCTCTGGGTCGATTCTCCTGTTCTTGTACAACAGTTCTACAACTCCTACAATATTTGGTTGGTGTACCTTCAGTAGTGTTTCAAACTCCTCTCTCTTATCAAGGAACGTGTCAGCATTAGTGTACATGACATTCAAGCCAGAATTTGTTCTCAGTAATGTCTCTGCTCTTAGTAGTAACCCCCCCCCCCCCCCGCATTTTCAGAAGCTGCAGCATTTGCTAAGTACACTGTATTTTGCAGGGTGTGGTTAGAAACGTTATTGTTTACACGGCGCTCGCCTCCTCCTGTCTGGCAGGCGGAGCTGGTGCCACCTCCCGGGTGGAGGGTAGAGCAGGTGGAGGGTGCGCTGCTGCCCCCTGACCCTGTGTCGGCACACTTGCTTCCACTATCCCCCCCTGAATATAACCCATGTACATCCGTCCCCGTTCTTCCCAACAGTACATATCAGAGACGTGACGACCGCCCAAGTGGCGAAGAGAATAAAAGTAAAAGAATAAAAGCATAAGTTGCTGCATGTTAGTCGACCCGGCGTATGAGTCGACCTCAAGAGTTTTAGTTCAAAATTCAGGTTTAGGCCTATACTCGCCATATAAGTCAACCCCCCCCCATGGCCCAAACATAGGCTAGGCTAGAACTGAAATGTTCATACAAAAAGGGAAGTGGCAACACGATCTACATAGGACAGCAAGCAACCGCCAAAAATCTTCAGTAAGTTATCTTCATAAGAACCAAGCCAAAATCAGCACCTCCAACAAAATATTAATTGTTTACATTGTTTACTCAGCATACCAGTATAGCACTTTGATAGTACCGCTATATGCGGTAGAACATTGTGGTACACCTGGCCTACGATCAGCCATTTACATCAGCTGGTGCAAACAAACTGCCAGTGATGCCACCAACACCAAACAGCCAGCTGAGAAACTATGGGTCCGTTACACTGTCGGCACACAGCTTAGACTTAGACTGTCATCCTCTTATTGACCCCCCTATCCACTGAACAAGCGTACGTGGCAATTTGCTAAACCATATAGGTACAGTAATAATGTCATTGTGTGTATATTCAATAAACTGCCATTATGTATCATTAAACTGTCATTACACCTGTAGTGTATGTGAATTCACTATCTATAGCGCTGGGGCGCCAGTGGTAGAGCGGTACCGCTCTTGCCTTGCAAGCCAGATGTCACGAATTCGATTCCCGGGCCGGTGGAAAGTTGTTTGGACTCTCTTCCTAGCCTCCCTTGGTCCCTGTTCACCTAGCAGTAAAGTAGGTACCTGTTGTAAATCGAAAAGTTGCGAATTCATATTTAAGGAAAGTTGTTGGAGCTTCCAATAACTTGATGACAAAAACCTATGACTCTTCAGGCTTCTACACCCTTGACAAAAAACCTATGACCCTTCAAGCTTCTATGCCCTTAACTCATGAGACATGAGGGTAAACTTTTTCGGAGAGAGGGTTGTAAACTCTTGGAACAATCTACCAGAGAGTGTTGTGACGGCACCGAGTGTGAGCTCTTTCAAGAGAAGACTTGACCAACACTGGAGCAGGTTCAGGTACATTCAGGAGCCGGTGAATGCCCAGTATTTGCCAACAGTGCGTGACAGAGACGTGACCGATCGCCCGGGCGGCTAGCGAGCCGATCTTTTGGTGAAGAATATAAACGAAAAGAGACGTGACCGATCGCCCAAGCGGCTAACAAGCCGATCAGTGGCGAAGAAGATAAAACAATAAAGGCAAGCATGAACTTAGCATGCTTCCCAGATGGAAGCTGTAAGCGCTTCTGAGCTTCACCTTGCACAGGATGTAGGGGGGTGCCAAAAAATAAAAATAAATAAATAAAAATGTAAAAAAAAAACTATAGTGCTATCATAAAATTGCGCAGATGGCATCCATATCATAGTAGCAGGTAGTTGTCTGGCTGCCCGCCTGGGTTTAGTGGCGTCCTGATCGTTTGTTTACTGTGCATCAGCTGT
>CAUDMG010001568.1:0-97599 GCA_958450375.1 Homarus gammarus | reverse complement strand
TGTGAGTGTATTATTACCATCATCCTAGACCATAACGGATGAACCTCTGTGAGTGTATTATTACCATCATCCTAGACCATAACGGATGAACCTCTGTGAGTGTATTATTACCATCATCCTAGACCATAACGGATGAACCTCTGTGAGTGTATTATTACCATCATCCTAGACCATAACGGATGAACCTCTGTGAGTGTATTATTACCATCATCCTAGACCATAACGGATGAACCTCTGTGAGTGTATTATTACCATCATCCTAGACCATAACGGATGAACCTCTGTGAGTGTATTATTACCATCATCCTAGACCATAACGGATGAACCTCTGTGAGTGTATTATTACCATCATCCTGGACCATAACGGATGAACCTCTGTGAGTGTATTATTACCATCATCCTGGACCATAACGGATGAACCTCTGTGAGTGTATTATTACCATCATCCTGGACCATAACGGATGAACCTCTGTGAGTGTATTATTACCATCATCCTAGACCATAACGGATGAACCTCTGTGAGTGTATTATTACCATCATCCTAGACCATAACGGATGAACCTCTGTGAGTGTATTATTACCATCATCCTAGACCATAACGGATGAACCTCTGTGAGTGTATTATTACCATCATCCTAGACCATAACGGATGAACCTCTGTGAGTGTATTATTACCATCATCCTAGACCATAACGGATGAACCTCTGTGAGTGTATTATTACCATCATCCTAGACCATAACGGATGAACCTCTGTGAGTGTATTATTACCATCATCCTAGACCATAACGGATGAACCTCTGTGAGTGTATTATTACCATCATCCTAGACCATAACGGATGAACCTCTGTGAGTGTATTATTACCATCATCCTAGACCATAACGGATGAACCTCTGTGAGTGTATTATTACCATCATCCTAGACCATAACGGATGAACCTCTGTGAGTGTATTATTACCATCATCCTAGACCATAACGGATGAACCTCTGTGAGTGTATTATTACCATCATCCTAGACCATAACGGATGAACCTCTGTGAGTGTATTATTACCATCATCCTAGACCATAACGGATGAACCTCTGTGAGTGTATTATTACCATCATCCTAGACCATAACGGATGAACCTCTGTGAGTGTATTATTACCATCATCCTAGACCATAACGGATGAACCTCTGTGAGTGTATTATTACCATCATCCTAGACCATAACGGATGAACCTCTGTGAGTGTATTATTACCATCATCCTAGACCATAACGGATGAACCTCTGTGAGTGTATTATTACCATCATCCTAGACCATAACGGATGAACCTCTGTGAGTGTATTATTACCATCATCCTAGACCATAACGGATGAACCTCTGTGAGTGTATTATTACCATCATCCTAGACCATAACGGATGAACCTCTGTGAGTGTATTATTACCATCATCCTAGACCATAACGGATGAACCTCTGTGAGTGTATTATTACCATCATCCTAGACCATAACGGATGAACCTCTGTGAGTGTATTATTACCATCATCCTAGACCATAACGGATGAACCTCTGTGAGTGTATTATTACCATCATCCTAGACCATAACGGATGAACCTCTGTGAGTGTATTATTACCATCATCCTAGACCATAACGGATGAACCTCTGTGAGTGTATTATTACCATCATCCTAGACCATAACGGATGAACCTCTGTGAGTGTATTATTACCATCATCCTAGACCATAACGGATGAACCTCTGTGAGTGTATTATTACCATCATCCTAGACCATAACGGATGAACCTCTGTGAGTGTATTATTACCATCATCCTAGACCATAACGGATGAACCTCTGTGAGTGTATTATTACCATCATCCTAGACCATAACGGATGAACCTCTGTGAGTGTATTATTACCATCATCCTAGACCATAACGGATGAACCTCTGTGAGTGTATTATTACCATCATCCTAGACCATAACGGATGAACCTCTGTGAGTGTATTATTACCATCATCCTAGACCATAACGGATGAACCTCTGTGAGTGTATTATTACCATCATCCTGGACCATAACGGATGAACCTCTGTGAGTGTATTATTACCATCATCCTGGACCATAACGGATGAACCTCTGTGAGTGTATTATTACCATCATCCTAGACCATAACGGATGAACCTCTGTGAGTGTATTATTACCATCATCCTAGACCATAACGGATGAACCTCTGTGAGTGTATTATTACCATCATCCTAGACCATAACGGATGAACCTCTGTGAGTGTATTATTACCATCATCCTAGACCATAACGGATGAACCTCTGTGAGTGTATTATTACCATCATCCTAGACCATAACGGATGAACCTCTGTGAGTGTATTATTACCATCATCCTAGACCATAACGGATGAACCTCTGTGAGTGTATTATTACCATCATCCTAGACCATAACGGATGAACCTCTGTGAGTGTATTATTACCATCATCCTAGACCATAACGGATGAACCTCTGTGAGTGTATTATTACCATCATCCTAGACCATAACGGATGAACCTCTGTGAGTGTATTATTACCATCATCCTAGACCATAACGGATGAACCTCTGTGAGTGTATTATTACCATCATCCTAGACCATAACGGATGAACCTCTGTGAGTGTATTATTACCATCATCCTAGACCATAACGGATGAACCTCTGTGAGTGTATTATTACCATCATCCTAGACCATAACGGATGAACCTCTGTGAGTGTATTATTACCATCATCCTAGACCATAACGGATGAACCTCTGTGAGTGTATTATTACCATCATCCTAGACCATAACGGATGAACCTCTGTGAGTGTATTATTACCATCATCCTAGACCATAACGGATGAACCTCTGTGAGTGTATTATTACCATCATCCTAGACCATAACGGATGAACCTCTGTGAGTGTATTATTACCATCATCCTAGACCATAACGGATGAACCTCTGTGAGTGTATTATTACCATCATCCTAGACCATAACGGATGAACCTCTGTGAGTGTATTATTACCATCATCCTAGACCATAACGGATGAACCTCTGTGAGTGTATTATTACCATCATCCTAGACCATAACGGATGAACCTCTGTGAGTGTATTATTACCATCATCCTAGACCATAACGGATGAACCTCTGTGAGTGTATTATTACCATCATCCTAGACCATAACGGATGAACCTCTGTGAGTGTATTATTACCATCATCCTAGACCATAACGGATGAACCTCTGTGAGTGTATTATTACCATCATCCTAGACCATAACGGATGAACCTCTGTGAGTGTATTATTACCATCATCCTAGACCATAACGGATGAACCTCTGTGAGTGTATTATTACCATCATCCTAGACCATAACGGATGAACCTCTGTGAGTGTATTATTACCATCATCCTGGACCATAACGGATGAACCTCTGTGAGTGTATTATTACCATCATCCTGGACCATAACGGATGAACCTCTGTGAGTGTATTATTACCATCATCCTAGACCATAACGGATGAACCTCTGTGAGTGTATTATTACCATCATCCTAGACCATAACGGATGAACCTCTGTGAGTGTATTATTACCATCATCCTAGACCATAACGGATGAACCTCTGTGAGTGTATTATTACCATCATCCTAGACCATAACGGATGAACCTCTGTGAGTGTATTATTACCATCATCCTAGACCATAACGGATGAACCTCTGTGAGTGTATTATTACCATCATCCTAGACCATAACGGATGAACCTCTGTGAGTGTATTATTACCATCATCCTAGACCATAACGGATGAACCTCTGTGAGTGTATTATTACCATCATCCTAGACCATAACGGATGAACCTCTGTGAGTGTATTATTACCATCATCCTAGACCATAACGGATGAACCTCTGTGAGTGTATTATTACCATCATCCTAGACCATAACGGATGAACCTCTGTGAGTGTATTATTACCATCATCCTAGACCATAACGGATGAACCTCTGTGAGTGTATTATTACCATCATCCTAGACCATAACGGATGAACCTCTGTGAGTGTATTATTACCATCATCCTAGACCATAACGGATGAACCTCTGTGAGTGTATTATTACCATCATCCTAGACCATAACGGATGAACCTCTGTGAGTGTATTATTACCATCATCCTAGACCATAACGGATGAACCTCTGTGAGTGTATTATTACCATCATCCTAGACCATAACGGATGAACCTCTGTGAGTGTATTATTACCATCATCCTAGACCATAACGGATGAACCTCTGTGAGTGTATTATTACCATCATCCTAGACCATAACGGATGAACCTCTGTGAGTGTATTATTACCATCATCCTAGACCATAACGGATGAACCTCTGTGAGTGTATTATTACCATCATCCTAGACCATAACGGATGAACCTCTGTGAGTGTATTATTACCATCATCCTAGACCATAACGGATGAACCTCTGTGAGTGTATTATTACCATCATCCTAGACCATAACGGATGAACCTCTGTGAGTGTATTATTACCATCATCCTAGACCATAACGGATGAACCTCTGTGAGTGTATTATTACCATCATCCTAGACCATAACGGATGAACCTCTGTGAGTGTATTATTACCATCATCCTAGACCATAACGGATGAACCTCTGTGAGTGTATTATTACCATCATCCTAGACCATAACGGATGAACCTCTGTGAGTGTATTATTACCATCATCCTAGACCATAACGGATGAACCTCTGTGAGTGTATTATTACCATCATCCTAGACCATAACGGATGAACCTCTGTGAGTGTATTATTACCATCATCCTAGACCATAACGGATGAACCTCTGTGAGTGTATTATTACCATCATCCTAGACCATAACGGATGAACCTCTGTGAGTGTATTATTACCATCATCCTAGACCATAACGGATGAACCTCTGTGAGTGTATTATTACCATCATCCTAGACCATAACGGATGAACCTCTGTGAGTGTATTATTACCATCATCCTAGACCATAACGGATGAACCTCTGTGAGTGTATTATTACCATCATCCTAGACCATAACGGATGAACCTCTGTGAGTGTATTATTACCATCATCCTAGACCATAACGGATGAACCTCTGTGAGTGTATTATTACCATCATCCTGGACCATAACGGATGAACCTCTGTGAGTGTATTATTACCATCATCCTGGACCATAACGGATGAACCTCTGTGAGTGTATTATTACCATCATCCTGGACCATAACGGATGAACCTCTGTGAGTGTATTATTACCATCATCCTAGACCATAACGGATGAACCTCTGTGAGTGTATTATTACCATCATCCTAGACCATAACGGATGAACCTCTGTGAGTGTATTATTACCATCATCCTAGACCATAACGGATGAACCTCTGTGAGTGTATTATTACCATCATCCTAGACCATAACGGATGAACCTCTGTGAGTGTATTATTACCATCATCCTAGACCATAACGGATGAACCTCTGTGAGTGTATTATTACCATCATCCTAGACCATAACGGATGAACCTCTGTGAGTGTATTATTACCATCATCCTAGACCATAACGGATGAACCTCTGTGAGTGTATTATTACCATCATCCTAGACCATAACGGATGAACCTCTGTGAGTGTATTATTACCATCATCCTAGACCATAACGGATGAACCTCTGTGAGTGTATTATTACCATCATCCTAGACCATAACGGATGAACCTCTGTGAGTGTATTATTACCATCATCCTAGACCATAACGGATGAACCTCTGTGAGTGTATTATTACCATCATCCTAGACCATAACGGATGAACCTCTGTGAGTGTATTATTACCATCATCCTAGACCATAACGGATGAACCTCTGTGAGTGTATTATTACCATCATCCTAGACCATAACGGATGAACCTCTGTGAGTGTATTATTACCATCATCCTAGACCATAACGGATGAACCTCTGTGAGTGTATTATTACCATCATCCTAGACCATAACGGATGAACCTCTGTGAGTGTATTATTACCATCATCCTAGACCATAACGGATGAACCTCTGTGAGTGTATTATTACCATCATCCTAGACCATAACGGATGAACCTCTGTGAGTGTATTATTACCATCATCCTAGACCATAACGGATGAACCTCTGTGAGTGTATTATTACCATCATCCTAGACCATAACGGATGAACCTCTGTGAGTGTATTATTACCATCATCCTAGACCATAACGGATGAACCTCTGTGAGTGTATTATTACCATCATCCTAGACCATAACGGATGAACCTCTGTGAGTGTATTATTACCATCATCCTAGACCATAACGGATGAACCTCTGTGAGTGTATTATTACCATCATCCTAGACCATAACGGATGAACCTCTGTGAGTGTATTATTACCATCATCCTAGACCATAACGGATGAACCTCTGTGAGTGTATTATTACCATCATCCTAGACCATAACGGATGAACCTCTGTGAGTGTATTATTACCATCATCCTAGACCATAACGGATGAACCTCTGTGAGTGTATTATTACCATCATCCTAGACCATAACGGATGAACCTCTGTGAGTGTATTATTACCATCATCCTAGACCATAACGGATGAACCTCTGTGAGTGTATTATTACCATCATCCTAGACCATAACGGATGAACCTCTGTGAGTGTATTATTACCATCATCCTAGACCATAACGGATGAACCTCTGTGAGTGTATTATTACCATCATCCTAGACCATAACGGATGAACCTCTGTGAGTGTATTATTACCATCATCCTGGACCATAACGGATGAACCTCTGTGAGTGTATTATTACCATCATCCTGGACCATAACGGATGAACCTCTGTGAGTGTATTATTACCATCATCCTAGACCATAACGGATGAACCTCTGTGAGTGTATTATTACCATCATCCTAGACCATAACGGATGAACCTCTGTGAGTGTATTATTACCATCATCCTAGACCATAACGGATGAACCTCTGTGAGTGTATTATTACCATCATCCTAGACCATAACGGATGAACCTCTGTGAGTGTATTATTACCATCATCCTAGACCATAACGGATGAACCTCTGTGAGTGTATTATTACCATCATCCTAGACCATAACGGATGAACCTCTGTGAGTGTATTATTACCATCATCCTAGACCATAACGGATGAACCTCTGTGAGTGTATTATTACCATCATCCTAGACCATAACGGATGAACCTCTGTGAGTGTATTATTACCATCATCCTAGACCATAACGGATGAACCTCTGTGAGTGTATTATTACCATCATCCTAGACCATAACGGATGAACCTCTGTGAGTGTATTATTACCATCATCCTAGACCATAACGGATGAACCTCTGTGAGTGTATTATTACCATCATCCTAGACCATAACGGATGAACCTCTGTGAGTGTATTATTACCATCATCCTAGACCATAACGGATGAACCTCTGTGAGTGTATTATTACCATCATCCTAGACCATAACGGATGAACCTCTGTGAGTGTATTATTACCATCATCCTAGACCATAACGGATGAACCTCTGTGAGTGTATTATTACCATCATCCTAGACCATAACGGATGAACCTCTGTGAGTGTATTATTACCATCATCCTAGACCATAACGGATGAACCTCTGTGAGTGTATTATTACCATCATCCTAGACCATAACGGATGAACCTCTGTGAGTGTATTATTACCATCATCCTAGACCATAACGGATGAACCTCTGTGAGTGTATTATTACCATCATCCTAGACCATAACGGATGAACCTCTGTGAGTGTATTATTACCATCATCCTAGACCATAACGGATGAACCTCTGTGAGTGTATTATTACCATCATCCTAGACCATAACGGATGAACCTCTGTGAGTGTATTATTACCATCATCCTAGACCATAACGGATGAACCTCTGTGAGTGTATTATTACCATCATCCTAGACCATAACGGATGAACCTCTGTGAGTGTATTATTACCATCATCCTAGACCATAACGGATGAACCTCTGTGAGTGTATTATTACCATCATCCTAGACCATAACGGATGAACCTCTGTGAGTGTATTATTACCATCATCCTAGACCATAACGGATGAACCTCTGTGAGTGTATTATTACCATCATCCTAGACCATAACGGATGAACCTCTGTGAGTGTATTATTACCATCATCCTAGACCATAACGGATGAACCTCTGTGAGTGTATTATTACCATCATCCTGGACCATAACGGATGAACCTCTGTGAGTGTATTATTACCATCATCCTAGACCATAACGGATGAACCTCTGTGAGTGTATTATTACCATCATCCTAGACCATAACGGATGAACCTCTGTGAGTGTATTATTACCATCATCCTAGACCATAACGGATGAACCTCTGTGAGTGTATTATTACCATCATCCTAGACCATAACGGATGAACCTCTGTGAGTGTATTATTACCATCATCCTAGACCATAACGGATGAACCTCTGTGAGTGTATTATTACCATCATCCTAGACCATAACGGATGAACCTCTGTGAGTGTATTATTACCATCATCCTAGACCATAACGGATGAACCTCTGTGAGTGTATTATTACCATCATCCTAGACCATAACGGATGAACCTCTGTGAGTGTATTATTACCATCATCCTAGACCATAACGGATGAACCTCTGTGAGTGTATTATTACCATCATCCTAGACCATAACGGATGAACCTCTGTGAGTGTATTATTACCATCATCCTAGACCATAACGGATGAACCTCTGTGAGTGTATTATTACCATCATCCTAGACCATAACGGATGAACCTCTGTGAGTGTATTATTACCATCATCCTAGACCATAACGGATGAACCTCTGTGAGTGTATTATTACCATCATCCTAGACCATAACGGATGAACCTCTGTGAGTGTATTATTACCATCATCCTAGACCATAACGGATGAACCTCTGTGAGTGTATTATTACCATCATCCTAGACCATAACGGATGAACCTCTGTGAGTGTATTATTACCATCATCCTAGACCATAACGGATGAACCTCTGTGAGTGTATTATTACCATCATCCTAGACCATAACGGATGAACCTCTGTGAGTGTATTATTACCATCATCCTAGACCATAACGGATGAACCTCTGTGAGTGTATTATTACCATCATCCTAGACCATAACGGATGAACCTCTGTGAGTGTATTATTACCATCATCCTAGACCATAACGGATGAACCTCTGTGAGTGTATTATTACCATCATCCTAGACCATAACGGATGAACCTCTGTGAGTGTATTATTACCATCATCCTAGACCATAACGGATGAACCTCTGTGAGTGTATTATTACCATCATCCTAGACCATAACGGATGAACCTCTGTGAGTGTATTATTACCATCATCCTAGACCATAACGGATGAACCTCTGTGAGTGTATTATTACCATCATCCTAGACCATAACGGATGAACCTCTGTGAGTGTATTATTACCATCATCCTAGACCATAACGGATGAACCTCTGTGAGTGTATTATTACCATCATCCTAGACCATAACGGATGAACCTCTGTGAGTGTATTATTACCATCATCCTAGACCATAACGGATGAACCTCTGTGAGTGTATTATTACCATCATCCTAGACCATAACGGATGAACCTCTGTGAGTGTATTATTACCATCATCCTAGACCATAACGGATGAACCTCTGTGAGTGTATTATTACCATCATCCTAGACCATAACGGATGAACCTCTGTGAGTGTATTATTACCATCATCCTAGACCATAACGGATGAACCTCTGTGAGTGTATTATTACCATCATCCTAGACCATAACGGATGAACCTCTGTGAGTGTATTATTACCATCATCCTAGACCATAACGGATGAACCTCTGTGAGTGTATTATTACCATCATCCTAGACCATAACGGATGAACCTCTGTGAGTGTATTATTACCATCATCCTAGACCATAACGGATGAACCTCTGTGAGTGTATTATTACCATCATCCTAGACCATAACGGATGAACCTCTGTGAGTGTATTATTACCATCATCCTGGACCATAACGGATGAACCTCTGTGAGTGTATTATTACCATCATCCTGGACCATAACGGATGAACCTCTGTGAGTGTATTATTACCATCATCCTAGACCATAACGGATGAACCTCTGTGAGTGTATTATTACCATCATCCTAGACCATAACGGATGAACCTCTGTGAGTGTATTATTACCATCATCCTAGACCATAACGGATGAACCTCTGTGAGTGTATTATTACCATCATCCTAGACCATAACGGATGAACCTCTGTGAGTGTATTATTACCATCATCCTAGACCATAACGGATGAACCTCTGTGAGTGTATTATTACCATCATCCTAGACCATAACGGATGAACCTCTGTGAGTGTATTATTACCATCATCCTAGACCATAACGGATGAACCTCTGTGAGTGTATTATTACCATCATCCTAGACCATAACGGATGAACCTCTGTGAGTGTATTATTACCATCATCCTAGACCATAACGGATGAACCTCTGTGAGTGTATTATTACCATCATCCTAGACCATAACGGATGAACCTCTGTGAGTGTATTATTACCATCATCCTAGACCATAACGGATGAACCTCTGTGAGTGTATTATTACCATCATCCTAGACCATAACGGATGAACCTCTGTGAGTGTATTATTACCATCATCCTAGACCATAACGGATGAACCTCTGTGAGTGTATTATTACCATCATCCTAGACCATAACGGATGAACCTCTGTGAGTGTATTATTACCATCATCCTAGACCATAACGGATGAACCTCTGTGAGTGTATTATTACCATCATCCTAGACCATAACGGATGAACCTCTGTGAGTGTATTATTACCATCATCCTAGACCATAACGGATGAACCTCTGTGAGTGTATTATTACCATCATCCTAGACCATAACGGATGAACCTCTGTGAGTGTATTATTACCATCATCCTAGACCATAACGGATGAACCTCTGTGAGTGTATTATTACCATCATCCTAGACCATAACGGATGAACCTCTGTGAGTGTATTATTACCATCATCCTAGACCATAACGGATGAACCTCTGTGAGTGTATTATTACCATCATCCTAGACCATAACGGATGAACCTCTGTGAGTGTATTATTACCATCATCCTAGACCATAACGGATGAACCTCTGTGAGTGTATTATTACCATCATCCTAGACCATAACGGATGAACCTCTGTGAGTGTATTATTACCATCATCCTAGACCATAACGGATGAACCTCTGTGAGTGTATTATTACCATCATCCTAGACCATAACGGATGAACCTCTGTGAGTGTATTATTACCATCATCCTAGACCATAACGGATGAACCTCTGTGAGTGTATTATTACCATCATCCTAGACCATAACGGATGAACCTCTGTGAGTGTATTATTACCATCATCCTAGACCATAACGGATGAACCTCTGTGAGTGTATTATTACCATCATCCTAGACCATAACGGATGAACCTCTGTGAGTGTATTATTACCATCATCCTAGACCATAACGGATGAACCTCTGTGAGTGTATTATTACCATCATCCTAGACCATAACGGATGAACCTCTGTGAGTGTATTATTACCATCATCCTAGACCATAACGGATGAACCTCTGTGAGTGTATTATTACCATCATCCTAGACCATAACGGATGAACCTCTGTGAGTGTATTATTACCATCATCCTAGACCATAACGGATGAACCTCTGTGAGTGTATTATTACCATCATCCTAGACCATAACGGATGAACCTCTGTGAGTGTATTATTACCATCATCCTAGACCATAACGGATGAACCTCTGTGAGTGTATTATTACCATCATCCTAGACCATAACGGATGAACCTCTGTGAGTGTATTATTACCATCATCCTAGACCATAACGGATGAACCTCTGTGAGTGTATTATTACCATCATCCTAGACCATAACGGATGAACCTCTGTGAGTGTATTATTACCATCATCCTAGACCATAACGGATGAACCTCTGTGAGTGTATTATTACCATCATCCTAGACCATAACGGATGAACCTCTGTGAGTGTATTATTACCATCATCCTAGACCATAACGGATGAACCTCTGTGAGTGTATTATTACCATCATCCTAGACCATAACGGATGAACCTCTGTGAGTGTATTATTACCATCATCCTAGACCATAACGGATGAACCTCTGTGAGTGTATTATTACCATCATCCTAGACCATAACGGATGAACCTCTGTGAGTGTATTATTACCATCATCCTAGACCATAACGGATGAACCTCTGTGAGTGTATTATTACCATCATCCTAGACCATAACGGATGAACCTCTGTGAGTGTATTATTACCATCATCCTAGACCATAACGGATGAACCTCTGTGAGTGTATTATTACCATCATCCTAGACCATAACGGATGAACCTCTGTGAGTGTATTATTACCATCATCCTAGACCATAACGGATGAACCTCTGTGAGTGTATTATTACCATCATCCTAGACCATAACGGATGAACCTCTGTGAGTGTATTATTACCATCATCCTGGACCATAACGGATGAACCTCTGTGAGTGTATTATTACCATCATCCTGGACCATAACGGATGAACCTCTGTGAGTGTATTATTACCATCATCCTAGACCATAACGGATGAACCTCTGTGAGTGTATTATTACCATCATCCTAGACCATAACGGATGAACCTCTGTGAGTGTATTATTACCATCATCCTAGACCATAACGGATGAACCTCTGTGAGTGTATTATTACCATCATCCTAGACCATAACGGATGAACCTCTGTGAGTGTATTATTACCATCATCCTAGACCATAACGGATGAACCTCTGTGAGTGTATTATTACCATCATCCTAGACCATAACGGATGAACCTCTGTGAGTGTATTATTACCATCATCCTAGACCATAACGGATGAACCTCTGTGAGTGTATTATTACCATCATCCTAGACCATAACGGATGAACCTCTGTGAGTGTATTATTACCATCATCCTAGACCATAACGGATGAACCTCTGTGAGTGTATTATTACCATCATCCTAGACCATAACGGATGAACCTCTGTGAGTGTATTATTACCATCATCCTAGACCATAACGGATGAACCTCTGTGAGTGTATTATTACCATCATCCTAGACCATAACGGATGAACCTCTGTGAGTGTATTATTACCATCATCCTAGACCATAACGGATGAACCTCTGTGAGTGTATTATTACCATCATCCTAGACCATAACGGATGAACCTCTGTGAGTGTATTATTACCATCATCCTAGACCATAACGGATGAACCTCTGTGAGTGTATTATTACCATCATCCTAGACCATAACGGATGAACCTCTGTGAGTGTATTATTACCATCATCCTAGACCATAACGGATGAACCTCTGTGAGTGTATTATTACCATCATCCTAGACCATAACGGATGAACCTCTGTGAGTGTATTATTACCATCATCCTAGACCATAACGGATGAACCTCTGTGAGTGTATTATTACCATCATCCTAGACCATAACGGATGAACCTCTGTGAGTGTATTATTACCATCATCCTAGACCATAACGGATGAACCTCTGTGAGTGTATTATTACCATCATCCTAGACCATAACGGATGAACCTCTGTGAGTGTATTATTACCATCATCCTAGACCATAACGGATGAACCTCTGTGAGTGTATTATTACCATCATCCTAGACCATAACGGATGAACCTCTGTGAGTGTATTATTACCATCATCCTAGACCATAACGGATGAACCTCTGTGAGTGTATTATTACCATCATCCTAGACCATAACGGATGAACCTCTGTGAGTGTATTATTACCATCATCCTAGACCATAACGGATGAACCTCTGTGAGTGTATTATTACCATCATCCTAGACCATAACGGATGAACCTCTGTGAGTGTATTATTACCATCATCCTAGACCATAACGGATGAACCTCTGTGAGTGTATTATTACCATCATCCTAGACCATAACGGATGAACCTCTGTGAGTGTATTATTACCATCATCCTAGACCATAACGGATGAACCTCTGTGAGTGTATTATTACCATCATCCTAGACCATAACGGATGAACCTCTGTGAGTGTATTATTACCATCATCCTAGACCATAACGGATGAACCTCTGTGAGTGTATTATTACCATCATCCTAGACCATAACGGATGAACCTCTGTGAGTGTATTATTACCATCATCCTAGACCATAACGGATGAACCTCTGTGAGTGTATTATTACCATCATCCTAGACCATAACGGATGAACCTCTGTGAGTGTATTATTACCATCATCCTAGACCATAACGGATGAACCTCTGTGAGTGTATTATTACCATCATCCTAGACCATAACGGATGAACCTCTGTGAGTGTATTATTACCATCATCCTAGACCATAACGGATGAACCTCTGTGAGTGTATTATTACCATCATCCTAGACCATAACGGATGAACCTCTGTGAGTGTATTATTACCATCATCCTAGACCATAACGGATGAACCTCTGTGAGTGTATTATTACCATCATCCTAGACCATAACGGATGAACCTCTGTGAGTGTATTATTACCATCATCCTAGACCATAACGGATGAACCTCTGTGAGTGTATTATTACCATCATCCTAGACCATAACGGATGAACCTCTGTGAGTGTATTATTACCATCATCCTAGACCATAACGGATGAACCTCTGTGAGTGTATTATTACCATCATCCTAGACCATAACGGATGAACCTCTGTGAGTGTATTATTACCATCATCCTAGACCATAACGGATGAACCTCTGTGAGTGTATTATTACCATCATCCTAGACCATAACGGATGAACCTCTGTGAGTGTATTATTACCATCATCCTAGACCATAACGGATGAACCTCTGTGAGTGTATTATTACCATCATCCTAGACCATAACGGATGAACCTCTGTGAGTGTATTATTACCATCATCCTAGACCATAACGGATGAACCTCTGTGAGTGTATTATTACCATCATCCTAGACCATAACGGATGAACCTCTGTGAGTGTATTATTACCATCATCCTAGACCATAACGGATGAACCTCTGTGAGTGTATTATTACCATCATCCTGGACCATAACGGATGAACCTCTGTGAGTGTATTATTACCATCATCCTAGACCATAACGGATGAACCTCTGTGAGTGTATTATTACCATCATCCTGGACCATAACGGATGAACCTCTGTGAGTGTATTATTACCATCATCCTAGACCATAACGGATGAACCTCTGTGAGTGTATTATTACCATCATCCTGGACCATAACGGATGAACCTCTGTGAGTGTATTATTACCATCATCCTAGACCATAACGGATGAACCTCTGTGAGTGTATTATTACCATCATCCTAGACCATAACGGATGAACCTCTGTGAGTGTATTATTACCATCATCCTAGACCATAACGGATGAACCTCTGTGAGTGTATTATTACCATCATCCTAGACCATAACGGATGAACCTCTGTGAGTGTATTATTACCATCATCCTAGACCATAACGGATGAACCTCTGTGAGTGTATTATTACCATCATCCTAGACCATAACGGATGAACCTCTGTGAGTGTATTATTACCATCATCCTAGACCATAACGGATGAACCTCTGTGAGTGTATTATTACCATCATCCTAGACCATAACGGATGAACCTCTGTGAGTGTATTATTACCATCATCCTAGACCATAACGGATGAACCTCTGTGAGTGTATTATTACCATCATCCTAGACCATAACGGATGAACCTCTGTGAGTGTATTATTACCATCATCCTAGACCATAACGGATGAACCTCTGTGAGTGTATTATTACCATCATCCTAGACCATAACGGATGAACCTCTGTGAGTGTATTATTACCATCATCCTAGACCATAACGGATGAACCTCTGTGAGTGTATTATTACCATCATCCTAGACCATAACGGATGAACCTCTGTGAGTGTATTATTACCATCATCCTAGACCATAACGGATGAACCTCTGTGAGTGTATTATTACCATCATCCTAGACCATAACGGATGAACCTCTGTGAGTGTATTATTACCATCATCCTAGACCATAACGGATGAACCTCTGTGAGTGTATTATTACCATCATCCTAGACCATAACGGATGAACCTCTGTGAGTGTATTATTACCATCATCCTAGACCATAACGGATGAACCTCTGTGAGTGTATTATTACCATCATCCTAGACCATAACGGATGAACCTCTGTGAGTGTATTATTACCATCATCCTAGACCATAACGGATGAACCTCTGTGAGTGTATTATTACCATCATCCTAGACCATAACGGATGAACCTCTGTGAGTGTATTATTACCATCATCCTAGACCATAACGGATGAACCTCTGTGAGTGTATTATTACCATCATCCTAGACCATAACGGATGAACCTCTGTGAGTGTATTATTACCATCATCCTAGACCATAACGGATGAACCTCTGTGAGTGTATTATTACCATCATCCTAGACCATAACGGATGAACCTCTGTGAGTGTATTATTACCATCATCCTAGACCATAACGGATGAACCTCTGTGAGTGTATTATTACCATCATCCTAGACCATAACGGATGAACCTCTGTGAGTGTATTATTACCATCATCCTAGACCATAACGGATGAACCTCTGTGAGTGTATTATTACCATCATCCTAGACCATAACGGATGAACCTCTGTGAGTGTATTATTACCATCATCCTAGACCATAACGGATGAACCTCTGTGAGTGTATTATTACCATCATCCTAGACCATAACGGATGAACCTCTGTGAGTGTATTATTACCATCATCCTAGACCATAACGGATGAACCTCTGTGAGTGTATTATTACCATCATCCTAGACCATAACGGATGAACCTCTGTGAGTGTATTATTACCATCATCCTAGACCATAACGGATGAACCTCTGTGAGTGTATTATTACCATCATCCTAGACCATAACGGATGAACCTCTGTGAGTGTATTATTACCATCATCCTAGACCATAACGGATGAACCTCTGTGAGTGTATTATTACCATCATCCTAGACCATAACGGATGAACCTCTGTGAGTGTATTATTACCATCATCCTAGACCATAACGGATGAACCTCTGTGAGTGTATTATTACCATCATCCTAGACCATAACGGATGAACCTCTGTGAGTGTATTATTACCATCATCCTAGACCATAACGGATGAACCTCTGTGAGTGTATTATTACCATCATCCTAGACCATAACGGATGAACCTCTGTGAGTGTATTATTACCATCATCCTAGACCATAACGGATGAACCTCTGTGAGTGTATTATTACCATCATCCTAGACCATAACGGATGAACCTCTGTGAGTGTATTATTACCATCATCCTAGACCATAACGGATGAACCTCTGTGAGTGTATTATTACCATCATCCTAGACCATAACGGATGAACCTCTGTGAGTGTATTATTACCATCATCCTAGACCATAACGGATGAACCTCTGTGAGTGTATTATTACCATCATCCTAGACCATAACGGATGAACCTCTGTGAGTGTATTATTACCATCATCCTAGACCATAACGGATGAACCTCTGTGAGTGTATTATTACCATCATCCTAGACCATAACGGATGAACCTCTGTGAGTGTATTATTACCATCATCCTAGACCATAACGGATGAACCTCTGTGAGTGTATTATTACCATCATCCTAGACCATAACGGATGAACCTCTGTGAGTGTATTATTACCATCATCCTAGACCATAACGGATGAACCTCTGTGAGTGTATTATTACCATCATCCTAGACCATAACGGATGAACCTCTGTGAGTGTATTATTACCATCATCCTAGACCATAACGGATGAACCTCTGTGAGTGTATTATTACCATCATCCTAGACCATAACGGATGAACCTCTGTGAGTGTATTATTACCATCATCCTAGACCATAACGGATGAACCTCTGTGAGTGTATTATTACCATCATCCTAGACCATAACGGATGAACCTCTGTGAGTGTATTATTACCATCATCCTAGACCATAACGGATGAACCTCTGTGAGTGTATTATTACCATCATCCTAGACCATAACGGATGAACCTCTGTGAGTGTATTATTACCATCATCCTAGACCATAACGGATGAACCTCTGTGAGTGTATTATTACCATCATCCTAGACCATAACGGATGAACCTCTGTGAGTGTATTATTACCATCATCCTAGACCATAACGGATGAACCTCTGTGAGTGTATTATTACCATCATCCTAGACCATAACGGATGAACCTCTGTGAGTGTATTATTACCATCATCCTAGACCATAACGGATGAACCTCTGTGAGTGTATTATTACCATCATCCTAGACCATAACGGATGAACCTCTGTGAGTGTATTATTACCATCATCCTAGACCATAACGGATGAACCTCTGTGAGTGTATTATTACCATCATCCTAGACCATAACGGATGAACCTCTGTGAGTGTATTATTACCATCATCCTAGACCATAACGGATGAACCTCTGTGAGTGTATTATTACCATCATCCTAGACCATAACGGATGAACCTCTGTGAGTGTATTATTACCATCATCCTAGACCATAACGGATGAACCTCTGTGAGTGTATTATTACCATCATCCTAGACCATAACGGATGAACCTCTGTGAGTGTATTATTACCATCATCCTAGACCATAACGGATGAACCTCTGTGAGTGTATTATTACCATCATCCTAGACCATAACGGATGAACCTCTGTGAGTGTATTATTACCATCATCCTAGACCATAACGGATGAACCTCTGTGAGTGTATTATTACCATCATCCTAGACCATCTTAATTTACCTCTAGCTAACAACAGTCACTCTCCGTGTTATGAATGATCTCTTTCATCCCATCCCTCACCTCTCACTCCTCACCTCTCACCTCCAAACCTCACACCTTCACATCTCTCACCTCTCAGCTCCACATCTATCACATCCACACCTCTTACATCCACATCCTCACCTTCACACCTCTCGCCTCCACAACTCGCACCTCCACAACTCGCACCTCCACACCTCTCACCTCCACACCTCTCACATCCACATCTCTCACCTCCACACCTCTACATCTCTCACCTCCACATGTCTTACCTCCACCCCTCTCACATCCACACCTCTTACATCCACATCCCTCACCTCCACACCTCTCACCTCAACAACACTCACCTTCTCACCTCTCACCTTCACACCTCCACACTTCCAACCTCCACACTTCCTGCTCCACACCTCCACACTTCCTACCTCCACACCTCTCACATCCACATCTCTCAACTGCACACCCACACCTCTCACCTTCACACCTCCATACTTCCACACCTCCATGCTTCCAACCTCCACACCTCTCACATCCACGCCTCTCACCTCCACACCTCTCACCTCCACACCTCTCACCTCCACACCTCTCACCTCCACACCTCTCACCTCCACACCTCTCACCTCCACGCCTTCCACCTCCACGCCTTTCACCTCCACACCTCTCACCTCCACACCTCTCCCTCCACATCTCTCACCTCTCACCTCTCACCTCCATGTCCTCTCATCTCCACACCTTTCACCTCCACACCTCTCACTTCTACACCTCTCCCTCCACACCTCTCACCTCCACACCTCTCACCTCCACGCCTTCCACCTCCCCACCTCTCACCTCCGCACCTCTCACCTTCACACCTCTCACCTCCACACCTCTCACCTCCACACCTCTCACCTCCACACCTCTCACCTCCACACCTCTCACCTCCACACCTCTCACCTCCACACCCCTCACCTCCACACCTCTCACCTCCACGCCTTCCACCTCCACGCCTTTCACCTCCACACCTTTCACCTCCACACCTTCTGTTAGGTTCTGAATAATAAGTTCTATATACAGGAGAGAACACAAACACCTGTATAGTTTTGTAGGTTCGGTTTACTGGATAAGAGTATGTACACAAAGGGGAGCAGCACTCTCCCCGGCTAGACTCCTTGATCAACTGCTATAGGCGACGTATGGCAAGTGATACATTAGCAGCTTCCATACGTCGCCAGGCACATTAATTAAGCATGTGGGATATGGTAATAACATTGCCACACGCTGCTAGCTAGGCTGAATAAATAATACATAAATGGAGCACATACATAATATACATACATGATATATAATCCAGCATACATAATATACATACACCTTCCACCTCGACGCCTTTCACCTCCACACCTTTCACCTCCACACCTCTCACCTCCACACCTCTCCCTCCACATCTCTCACCTCCACACCTCTCTCCACACCTCTCACCTCTATGCCTCTCACCTCCATGCCTCTCATCTCCACACCTCTCACCTCCACACCTCTCACCTCCACGCCTTCCACCTCCACGCCTTTCACCTCCACACCTTTCACCTCCACACCTTCCACCTCCACGCCATTCACCTCCACACCTTTCACCTCCGCACCTCTCACCTCCACACCTCTCCCTCCACATCTCTCACCTCCACACCTCTCTCCACACCTCTCACCTCTATGCCTCTCACCTCCATGCCTCTCATCTCCACACCTTTCACCTCCACACCTCTCACTTCTACACCTCTCCCTCCACACCTCTCACCTCCACACCTCTCACCTCCACGCCTTCCACCTCCACGCCTTTCACCTCCATACCTCTCACCTCCACACATCTCCCTCCACACCTCTCACCTCCACGCCTCTCACCTCCATGCCTCTCACCTCCACACCTCTCACCTCCATCCCTCTCACCTCCATGCCTCTCACCTCCACACCTCTCACCTCCACACCTCTCACCTCCACACCTCTCACCTCCACACCTCTCAATACCAGTTAGTCATTCACCAACTCTTCATTGTTCAACTTTTACTTGAGTGGTCAGCGTTTTGAGGAACTTCAAATCAACATTCCTCGTGCTTCAATATCCTGAAACCCAATATCCATTTCTTTATATATTTACTCTAGAAACGCCTTTTGTTTGTAATTTTTACTTCCTGCTTTATTTCTGGTATACCACGACAAGACAACTCTTCTTACACACGTTTATTAATGCTCATATATACATTATATATATATATATATATATACATATTTATATATATATATATATACACACACTTCATTTTTAGTCCATATAACACGCGGACTTTGAACATATAATCAACGACCTCACCAGCAAGGAATCGAACCCTCGACCTACTGGGTGTGACTAGGGAACGCTTACCGGCTAGGCCACAAGGACACTAAAAGCAGTTCTAGACTCTGTTATATTTCACACAAAGCCTGTTCATCGAGCTGATGGCGCCGTGAACCTCAATGGGAAACTGCCCGTGCCTCTTATGTGGTGTCAGTAGCATTTTACCGAATCCAGCTGGTATGAAACGCGAGGTACATATATATACTTCATTTTTAGTCCATTTAACACGCGGACTTTGAACATATAATCAACGACCTCACCAGCAAGGAATCGAACCCTCGACCTACTGGGTGTGACTAGGGAACGCTTACCGGCTAGGCCACAAGGACACTAAAAGCAGTTCTAGGCTCTGTTATATTTCACACAAAGCCTGTTCATCGAGCTGATGGCGCCGTGAACCTCAATGGGAAACTGCCCGTGCCTCTTATGTGGTGTCAGTAGCATTTTACCGAATCCAGCTGGTATGAAACGCGAGGTACATATATATACTTCATTTTTAGTCCATTTAACACGCGGACTTTGAACATATAATCAACGACCTCACCAGCAAGGAATCGAACCCTCGACCTACTGGGTGTGACTAGGGAACGCTTACCGGCTAGGCCACAAGGACACTAAAAGCAGTTCTAGACTCTGTTATATTTCACACAAAGCCTGTTCATCGGCTGATGGCGCCGTGAACCTCAATGGGAAACTGCCCGTGCCTCTTATGTGGTGTCAGTAGCATTTTACCGAATCCAGCTGGTATGAAACGCGAGGTACATATATATACTTCATTTTTAGTCCATTTAACACGCGGACTTTGAACATATAATCAACGACCTCACCAGCAAGGAATCGAACCCTCGACCTACTGGGTGTGACTAGGGAACGCTTACCGGCTAGGCCACAAGGACACTAAAAGCAGTTCTAGACTCTGTTATATTTCACACAAAGCCTGTTCATCGAGCTGATGGCGCCGTGAACCTCAATGGGAAACTGCCCGTGCCTCTTATGTGGTGTCAGTAGCATTTTACCGAATCCAGCTGGTATGAAACGCGAGGTACATATATATACTTCATTTTTAGTCCATTTAACACGCGGACTTTGAACATATAATCAACGACCTCACCAGCAAGGAATCGAACCCTCGACCTACTGGGTGTGACTAGGGAACGCTTACCGGCTAGGCCACAAGGACACTAAAAGCAGTTCTAGACTCTGTTATATTTCACACAAAGCCTGTTCATCGAGCTGATGGCGCCGTGAACCTCAATGGGAAACTGCCCGTGCCTCTTATGTGGTGTCAGTAGCATTTTACCGAATCCAGCTGGTATGAAACGCGAGGTACATATATATACTTCATTTTTAGTCCATTTAACACGCGGACTTTGAACATATAATCAACGACCTCACCAGCAAGGAATCGAACCCTCGACCTACTGGGTGTGACTAGGGAACGCTTACCGGCTAGGCCACAAGGACACTAAAAGCAGTTCTAGACTCTGTTATATTTCACACAAAGCCTGTTCATCGAGCTGATGGCGCCGTGAACCTCAATGGGAAACTGCCCGTGCCTCTTATGTGGTGTCAGTAGCATTTTACCGAATCCAGCTGGTATGAAACGCGAGGTACATATATATACTTCATTTTTAGTCCATTTAACACGCGGACTTTGAACATATAATCAACGACCTCACCAGCAAGGAATCGAACCCTCGACCTACTGGGTGTGACTAGGGAACGCTTACCGGCTAGGCCACAAGGACACTAAAAGCAGTTCTAGACTCTGTTATATTTCACACAAAGCCTGTTCATCGAGCTGATGGCGCCGTGAACCTCAATGGGAAACTGCCCGTGCCTCTTATGTGGTGTCAGTAGCATTTTACCGAATCCAGCTGGTATGAAACGCGAGGTACATATATATACTTCATTTTTAGTCCATTTAACACGCGGACTTTGAACATATAATCAACGACCTCACCAGCAAGGAATCGAACCCTCGACCTACTGGGTGTGACTAGGGAACGCTTACCGGCTAGGCCACAAGGACACTAAAAGCAGTTCTAGACTCTGTTATATTTCACACAAAGCCTGTTCATCGAGCTGATGGCGCCGTGAACCTCAATGGGAAACTGCCCGTGCCTCTTATGTGGTGTCAGTAGCATTTTACCGAATCCAGCTGGTATGAAACGCGAGGTACATATATATACTTCATTTTTAGTCCATTTAACACGCGGACTTTGAACATATAATCAACGACCTCACCAGCAAGGAATCGAACCCTCGACCTACTGGGTGTGACTAGGGAACGCTTACCGGCTAGGCCACAAGGACACTAAAAGCAGTTCTAGACTCTGTTATATTTCACACAAAGCCTGTTCATCGAGCTGATGGCGCCGTGAACCTCAATGGGAAACTGCCCGTGCCTCTTATGTGGTGTCAGTAGCATTTTACCGAATCCAGCTGGTATGAAACGCGAGGTACATATATATACTTCATTTTTAGTCCATTTAACACGCGGACTTTGAACATATAATCAACGACCTCACCAGCAAGGAATCGAACCCTCGACCTACTGGGTGTGACTAGGGAACGCTTACCGGCTAGGCCACAAGGACACTAAAAGCAGTTCTAGACTCTGTTATATTTCACACAAAGCCTGTTCATCGAGCTGATGGCGCCGTGAACCTCAATGGGAAACTGCCCGTGCCTCTTATGTGGTGTCAGTAGCATTTTACCGAATCCAGCTGGTATGAAACGCGAGGTACATATATATACTTCATTTTTAGTCCATTTAACACGCGGACTTTGAACATATAATCAACGACCTCACCAGCAAGGAATCGAACCCTCGACCTACTGGGTGTGACTAGGGAACGCTTACCGGCTAGGCCACAAGGACACTAAAAGCAGTTCTAGACTCTGTTATATTTCACACAAAGCCTGTTCATCGAGCTGATGGCGCCGTGAACCTCAATGGGAAACTGCCCGTGCCTCTTATGTGGTGTCAGTAGCATTTTACCGAATCCAGCTGGTATGAAACGCGAGGTACATATATATACTTCATTTTTAGTCCATTTAACACGCGGACTTTGAACATATAATCAACGACCTCACCAGCAAGGAATCGAACCCTCGACCTACTGGGTGTGACTAGGGAACGCTTACCGGCTAGGCCACAAGGACACTAAAAGCAGTTCTAGACTCTGTTATATTTCACACAAAGCCTGTTCATCGAGCTGATGGCGCCGTGAACCTCAATGGGAAACTGCCCGTGCCTCTTATGTGGTGTCAGTAGCATTTTACCGAATCCAGCTGGTATGAAACGCGAGGTACATATATATACTTCATTTTTAGTCCATTTAACACGCGGACTTTGAACATATAATCAACGACCTCACCAGCAAGGAATCGAACCCTCGACCTACTGGGTGTGACTAGGGAACGCTTACCGGCTAGGCCACAAGGACACTAAAAGCAGTTCTAGACTCTGTTATATTTCACACAAAGCCTGTTCATCGAGCTGATGGCGCCGTGAACCTCAATGGGAAACTGCCCGTGCCTCTTATGTGGTGTCAGTAGCATTTTACCGAATCCAGCTGGTATGAAACGCGAGGTACATATATATACTTCATTTTTAGTCCATTTAACACGCGGACTTTGAACATATAATCAACGACCTCACCAGCAAGGAATCGAACCCTCGACCTACTGGGTGTGACTAGGGAACGCTTACCGGCTAGGCCACAAGGACACTAAAAGCAGTTCTAGACTCTGTTATATTTCACACAAAGCCTGTTCATCGAGCTGATGGCGCCGTGAACCTCAATGGGAAACTGCCCGTGCCTCTTATGTGGTGTCAGTAGCATTTTACCGAATCCAGCTGGTATGAAACGCGAGGTACATATATATACTTCATTTTTAGTCCATTTAACACGCGGACTTTGAACATATAATCAACGACCTCACCAGCAAGGAATCGAACCCTCGACCTACTGGGTGTGACTAGGGAACGCTTACCGGCTAGGCCACAAGGACACTAAAAGCAGTTCTAGACTCTGTTATATTTCACACAAAGCCTGTTCATCGAGCTGATGGCGCCGTGAACCTCAATGGGAAACTGCCCGTGCCTCTTATGTGGTGTCAGTAGCATTTTACCGAATCCAGCTGGTATGAAACGCGAGGTACATATATATACTTCATTTTTAGTCCATTTAACACGCGGACTTTGAACATATAATCAACGACCTCACCAGCAAGGAATCGAACCCTCGACCTACTGGGTGTGACTAGGGAACGCTTACCGGCTAGGCCACAAGGACACTAAAAGCAGTTCTAGGCTCTGTTATATTTCACACAAAGCCTGTTCATCGAGCTGATGGCGCCGTGAACCTCAATGGGAAACTGCCCGTGCCTCTTATGTGGTGTCAGTAGCATTTTACCGAATCCAGCTGGTATGAAACGCGAGGTACATATATATACTTCATTTTTAGTCCATTTAACACGCGGACTTTGAACATATAATCAACGACCTCACCAGCAAGGAATCGAACCCTCGACCTACTGGGTGTGACTAGGGAACGCTTACCGGCTAGGCCACAAGGACACTAAAAGCAGTTCTAGGCTCTGTTATATTTCACACAAAGCCTGTTCATCGAGCTGATGGCGCCGTGAACCTCAATGGGAAACTGCCCGTGCCTCTTATGTGGTGTCAGTAGCATTTTACCGAATCCAGCTGGTATGAAACGCGAGGTACATATATATACTTCATTTTTAGTCCATATAACACGCGGACTTTGAACATATAATCAACGACCTCACCAGCAAGGAATCGAACCCTCGACCTACTGGGTGTGACTAGGGAACGCTTACCGGCTAGGCCACAAGGACACTAAAAGCAGTTCTAGGCTCTGTTATATTTCACACAAAGCCTGTTCATCGAGCTGATGGCGCCGTGAACCTCAATGGGAAACTGCCCGTGCCTCTTATGTGGTGTCAGTAGCATTTTACCGAATCCAGCTGGTATGAAACGCGAGGTACATATATATACTTCATTTTTAGTCCATATAACACGCGGACTTTGAACATATAATCAACGACCTCACCAGCAAGGAATCGAACCCTCGACCTACTGGGTGTGACTAGGGAACGCTTACCGGCTAGGCCACAAGGACACTAAAAGCAGTTCTAGGCTCTGTTATATTTCACACAAAGCCTGTTCATCGAGCTGATGGCGCCGTGAACCTCAATGGGAAACTGCCCGAGCCTCTTATGTGGTGTCAGTAGCATTTTACCGAATCCAGCTGGTATGAAACGCGAGGTACATATATATACTTCATTTTTAGTCCATATAACACGCGGACTTTGAACATATAATCAACGACCTCACCAGTTGATGCTGGGGATACTGTAGGTGTACTTTACTTTATTATATGTCCACACTACCCATCTTCAACATCCTAACTACAACACATGTTGTCATTCAGTTTATCTAGAAACACTTCCTCAACACCCGTTTTGAACACGATCGCCTACCCACTCACTCTGAACATAAAAACCTCCCCACTCACTCTGAACACAATCACCTCCCCACTCACACAGACACACTTCCTACACATTCTAGGATATACACCATTCTGATGCATTATGGGGCAGCTTCTCCTACACACTCCAAGACACATATCACTCTGGGGCCTCACGTTGCAACAAAATTTTCTCACGATTTTCGCCAGTCATCGAAGCTAGGTAATACACGGGTCGCCACACCACGTACGTTGGCCAAATTCCAAGTTCCTGGCCGCCTAGAAGTTATTGCCCCGGTGTATTTATGACATTATAAAGCTTTGCTGCAATTAAATGCGTAACTCAGTGGGTGGTGTTACGAACCACGCCACCAATTGTCATGATCTACCTACCCAGCACTACGAACCGCGCCATCTATTGTCCTGATCTACCTACCCAGCACCACGAGCAACGCCATCTAGGGACGAAACACGAGTATGACTAGTCTTAGTTACCACTCCGGGGTTTCCCTTCTCCATATCCTGGTTGTTGCGTCACTTCCTACAAGTCTTCTTCATCAGCTCCAGGTCGATAAGAGTTCAGTTCACTCTGGGAAGTGACTACAGGATCACCTATCCTGGAAACCTACGGCACAGTGACTACATTACCATCTTCTACAATACTCAGCCTTACTCGTCAGCCATCTCAGCTCCGCACTTAAGTATTTGTTATCTTATATTGCCTCCCACCTCCACCTTGCTTCAAAATTGTTGTATGTTGTATAAATATTTATATACTGTTTATGTTTAGGTTAAGTATGGTTAAGGGTAAATTATGGAAAGCTGAATATTTTGTTAAGGAATTTATGGTACTTTATTATACACAACAAAAACTCGCATCCTTTGTCTACCCTTTTATAGTCCGATTGTCTTTGTTTTTTTATTGTTGTTGCCTGTTGGGATCTGGGTAGACTTTTAACTATATTCTGAATCCCCAACTCTTAACAAATGGCGACCGTGACAGGACCGAACATTAAGTGCCATATTCCTTCCCCCCTTGTTACTCATTGCTAATTATTCCTCCCAGTCACTTCTGTTCACAATTGCTTTACGGTGGTTTAAAGTTTCCTTCATATGTGTGTGCATATATTGGTATTATCGTATAGTAAGAGTGACAGATGTAAGATATTAGGTTCCAAGTGTCATAAGGCTTACCTGTTATTACACGTGGCAGTCGTGTAGTAAGTCTTATCTAGTGTAGGGAAGAATCCGGATCTGTTTAATGCCGTACCCTCGCTCCAGAGTAGGCTGTTCCATAGTCACTAGTTTAGGGTGAAGTGATATCTTGGGGCGCCCCGCTCTACCAGGACCCGATAATTATAAAGCCTCAATTATTGTTCTTCTCATTATCTCATTCGGGGTCAATAATAAAGTAACTCAAGGGTTGTTAATCCGGATCTTTATATTAATTCCGTAATACGCCCTTCCTGTTTACTCAAGGGTTGTTAATCCGGATCTTTATATTAATGCCGTAATACGCCCTTCCTGTTTACTCAGGGTTGTTAATCCGGATCTTTATACTAATGCCGTAATACGCCCTTCCTGTTTACTCAGGGTTGTTAATCCGGATCTTTATATTAATGCCGTAATACTCCCTTCCTGTTTCAAGTATCTCAGGGTTGTTAATCCGGATCTTTATATAAATGCCGTAATACGCCCTTCCTGTTTACTCAAGGGTTGTTAATCCGGATCCTTATATAAATGCTGTAATACGCCCTTCCTGTTTCAAGTATCTAAGGGTTGTTAATCCGGATCTGTATATTAATGCCGTAATACGCCCTTCCACTTTCAAGTCTCTTATCCTTATTTAAGGATCATATCAGAAGAACAATATTCATAAGTGTAATTTCCCTAGGTATAACTTGGGTAGTTTCCGGGACTTTCTGGTTATCCACTGCCGTGATATTTTCGAGGGTAATCCACTTATCTTATCTTTTGACCATTAGTTAATTTATCTAGGTTTTCTTAATGGCCACCTCAGGATTTTTAAACTTGGTAGTCCTGGAGGATTGGAAGAGCAAGATACCATTTCACATTTTGAAGCATGTGGAGGAGCATGGAGAGGTTAATTTAGGGCGTGCGGCTGAGCTGGCTGATGCGTACGCCTTGCTGGTGGAGTCACTGTGCCGTAGGGAACGTGGTACTTTCCGGAATGTTAGGTCCTCCTCTGATGATAACCTTGGGGACGTGAGGGGTAGGTCGAAAGGTCCCACACCTACCACCCCCCCCCCTTATGCAACCAAGTTTTATTGTTCTTACTGTAAAAAACCAGGTCATACGATCCAGTCTTGTAAACACCCAAGGTGTCGAACTTCTAAAAGTAGTTCCCTGGATCCCAAATCAAAACCAATAGCAATCACCAATGTGGAAAGGCCCCATCAGGATCTCTTCTCTTCATTCACCTATGAGGGAAAAATTTCAATCATAGAGGGGTCTCGTTCTTTCCCTATTCGTATACTACGTGATACGGGCGCAGCACAATCTATCCTCCTGTTTAACGTCATTCCTGATATATCTACCGCATTTACTAATGAGAGTGTTCTAATTTCAGATCTCTCGTCCCATTCTTCCTATCCCTTAGCTAAAGTGCACCTCCAATGTCCCTTGATTACTGGGGAAGTGCAAGTAGCCATTAGGAAAGATCCAATGCCTGTGAGCGGCATTCATTTATTATTGGGTAATGACTTGGTAGGAGATCTAGTGGTTCCCAACATAAAGACAGTCGACTCTCCCTAACCTGTCAACTCCACCACTGACCTTGAAGAAACTATTCCTCACCTTTTCCCATCCTGTGCTGTCACCCGGTCACAGAGTGTGCGAAATGGGCCCTCTTCATCTAAAACCACCTCCAATATCTTCCTACCCATAGAAGATCTGTACAATAAGACCATTAGTAAGGATGAGCTCATTAAAGCCCAACAATCTGATCCATCTTTGAATATGAAAGACCTCAGTGTGGACCATTGTACATCTTCGGCTTACCACCCACCGTCCCAAGGTTGCTTGGAACGGTTCCATCAAACTTTCAAATCAATGCTAATAAACTAACTCCCCTGAACTATATAGTCCATACTCCTGATCGCAGAAAAGATTCACAACTTGTTCACATTAATCTCATGAAACTTTACCATTCCAGGCAGTCAGAGGAAGACATCCCAGAGGCTATAAGCCTACCTGTATTGCATACGGTTTTGTCAGGGCCGGAGCCGGAGACAGATGACATGGACCTATTGGAGAATTTAGACTTCCCTCTACCTAAAGAAAACCCTGCTAACAGTCACATACTCAACAACTTGGATGAGTATTTTTCTGTTCTGAATCCATCTCAAGCAAAAGATCTCACTAAGTTATTATCAACATTTCCTAAAGTCACGTGAGACCTCCCAGGGTTTTGCAATATACTTAAACATGATATTAAGCTAATCTCAGATGATGTACAACCCATTAGGCAATCAGCCTATCGACTAAATCCACAAAAAAGAGAGATTATGAAAAAGGAGGTAGACTTTTTGTTAAAACATAACTTAGCTGAGCCTAGTACCTCCCCCTGGGCTTCACCTTGCCTTCTCATTCCAAAACACGATAGCACCTTTCGTTTCTGTACCTATTATCGTAAAGTGAACCAGGTCACTGTCTCAGATTCCTACCCTTTACCTTTGATTGAAGGTATAATAGACAGCATAGGCTGTGCCAAATTTATCAGTACGGTGGACTAATTGAAAGGATATTATCAAGTAGGACTCACGGATAGGGCAAAAATAATCTCGGCATTTATAACTCCATTTGGTCTTTTTCAATATTTGGTTATGGCGTTTGGCTTTTCTAATGCTCCGGCCACATTCCAGAGGGCCATCAACTACCTAATTCAGGACCTAGGTGGGACGTTCGCCTACCTGGATGACCTGGTGGTGGTGTCGGACGGCTGGGACGAACATCTGGTGCGTTTGGAGATACTGTTTGCACGACTGCAAGAGACTGGATTCACCATAAACCTGGCTAAATCTGCTTTTGGCCGGGCCTCAGTGACTTACCTGGGACATATCGTTGGGCATGGTATGGTGAGACCCAAGGACGCAAACGTTAAAGCCTTCTTGTCCTTCCCCACTCCAAGGACGAGGAAGGAACTCGTGTGCTTCCTGGGGATGTGCGGCTACTACCGTCGGTTCTGCAGTAACTTCTCCAGCGTGGCCGGACCCCTCACAGACCTTACCAGTTCTGCGGTCCCTTACATCTGGAACCAGAGGTGCGACCAGTCTTTCCACCGCCTCAAAGTCTTCCTTGCCTCCAAGCCTGTAGTCCACCCCCCTGACTACACCTTGCCCTTCCATCCGCAAATCGACGCTAGCTGTGTCGGAGTTGGGGCTGTGCTCCTACAACCCGACCCAACCACTGATGTCCTTCACCCTGTGGCATACTACTCCGCCAAGTTGAAAAAACATCAGACCAACTAGTCGACCATAGAGAAGGAGGCCCTGGCTCTCGTGTTGGCAATAAAGAAGTTTGAATGTTACCTCCAGTCTTGCCCACAAACAACCCTAGTCTTCACCGACCATAACCCACTCACGTTCATCCAAACCAACACGACCTCCAACCAGCGAATCCTCCGCTGGGCTCTCCTCGCCCAGCCCTATAATCTACAAGTCCGGCACATAAAGGAGGTGGACAACCTGATTGCGGACTCCTTATCCCGAGCTCCAGTGGAACTGCAGCAGCTACTCTCCAGACGCACCAGGTGATCACCTCATTCGCGCCCGCGCTACGGAGGTCTTTGGAGGGGGGTGTGTGTTACGAACCCCGCTACCAATTGTCATGATCTACCTACCGAGCACTACGAACCACGCCATCTATTGTCTTGATCTACCTACCCAGCACTACCAGCAACGCCATCTAGGGACGAAACACGAGTATGACTCGTCTTAGTTACCACTCCGGGGTTTCCCTTCTCCATATCCTGGTTGTTGCGTCACCTCCTCAAAGTCTTCTTCGTCAGCTCCAGTTCGAGGAGAGTTCAGTTCACTCTGGGAAGTGACCACAGGATCACCTATCCTGGGAACCTACGCACAGTGACTTCCTACCACCGGTTACAATACTCAGCCTTGCTCGTCAGCCATCTCAGCTCCGCACTTAAGTATTTGTAATCTTATATTGCCTCCCCCACGTCCACTTGCTTCAATATTGTTTATGTTGTATAAATATGTATATACTGTTAATGTTTAGGTTAAGTATGGTTAAGGGTAAATTATAGAAAGATGAATATTTTGTTAAGGAATTTATGGTACTTTATTATACACAACAAAAACTCCCATCTTTTGTCTACCCTTTTATAGTCCGATTGTCTTTGTTTTTTTTTGTTGTTGCCTGTTGGGATCTGGGTAGACTTTTGACTATATTCTAAATCCCCAACTCGTAACAACAGAAATAAAAAATAGAGGAGTAAAATAGTATGTCATTCTAGTATTGGATAAGTGTCATCGTCTGTGGTAGTTAACCAGAAGATCGTAGTACACGGAGATATATCACACGTTTAAATAATTGATGAAACATTTAATCCATTTCAGCGTTGCCATTACCTTTTCATCCAGGCACCTTACTCTTCTCTACGTGTGTTTTAACCCCAAATAACCGCCGTGTTTATATACTGTGTTTAGAAAAGACTGAAATGACGTGATCTGAGGTAAACAGGGAGAGGGTTAAAGGAAAGCAGAGAAAGGGGAAGAAATGGAGGAAGAAGACACCGGGAAAAAAGAGAGAGTGAGGAAGAAGAGAAAAGAACGAAGAGAAATTTAGGAAAAAGAGAAAGGTAAAGCAGGAAAGGGAAGGAAGAAGAGAAAGAGGAATATGACAAAAACAAAACGGGATGGAGGAGGAGAGAGCAGTGTGGTAAAACGTACACTGGTAGAGAGCTCTTGGCGATAAATCACATCCATGACTGGTGTTGTCATCCGTCCTGGCGGTGTCGGGCAACAACTCAACATACCAGCGTCTAGGAATTTTCAATGAGATTTTTTTGAACCCCCGCAGTGTACAATAACTGCGACATATATATTTATAGTACTTGTCTTGTTCCTTCTGCATTTTCCGTCTGGCTGTTCATGTGATATCTGTCATAGTGATGTAAACTAAACTTAAAGGTAGTTATCAATGACTACAGATTTTTTTCTAAGTGTAAAACGCAACTGAAAACAACAAGCAAAAACACAGACATAAAAGGCTAATAGTATATACAAACTGATAATAATAAAAGTTAAAGAAGTAGCAGGAAAGAGGAGGTGTAGAAATCACCCGGCCATAGTGATGCTGAAGACACTTTCTCCGATGTTTCAACACAGCCAGGTGACGCTCAACTGTTTTGTATAAGATAGGAGCCCGGAAGATGAAGATGAGGAAACTTACCCGGAACACTGTGTCTCATCATCATAAATAAAACAGTTATTAAAAAAATGACTTGGAATAAGAATACCCACAGACGTACACGGTGAAGAAAAAAAATATACAGGTAGGAATAAACAGTAAAATATACACTTTAAAACACATCACAGCCACATACTAAAATATGCCACCCTTCGAATCTGCATTTGTGAATTACAGAAACAATCTCTGTAAAACAAACATAAGTACAGTTACGAGGGTCTGCACAACGTCTTATTAAATTTACAAGATATTCTTTCTTTCTTTCTTTCTTTCAATTTATCTGTAAATACACAATGGCTTGGCTGTTGTTTCAAATATACAAAATTACATGTATATTCATGCATTGTTGGCTTGGCATCTTTCCTTTAAAAGCAAGAGGACAAATTCTCGCGAGACATAATATATTGAGGTATTTCCCCTGTTGCCAGCCCGCGGTACTCGATTTTAGAATTTTGTATCACGCCATGAGACTTTGTTCCTACAGTTTTCAGATGAGAGCATTATGAAGGAAACACCAGCGACGAACACCACGATCGCTCTTGTTGAATATATCTTCATTGTAAAGTTATCAAGTTATGGTAGAGAGGATAAGAAAAAAATGTAAATTGTTTGCAATGATTTACTTGTCTGTAAAACAGGTTTGCGATATACTGATAATACCGTTGTGGCGGGAGTCTGATTTAAAGCTGTCTTGGACCTGGGTGTGGACAGGCTACACCAGCCATCCAAGGCTATAACTTACTAGTTAAGGTGAGGTAGTTTTTAAGATTTGATTTTGATTTTGCCGCTTGCAGCGGCTACTTTATTGTGCACCCCACACTCATCCTGTGAGCGGTAGCGCAAAAGGATTACAGAGTAGGGTTTACAACGGGTCATAATAATTAACGCCAGGTGTCAGGATATTATGGCACTGAATGTTACACAGTATTTCATTTACATTATTTGTTTAGTTCTATACATAAAGGGTAACTTATTCACAAATGCGTGAGTACAGGCGTGTGAGGCAGTATGTCTGGCCTCACACTTTGTTATTCACATTTACGTGGGAGGTATTCAAGCACATTGCGTATTTGGTTCTGTACATGAGAATTGATATAGTTACTAAGTGCAAAAAAGTGGATACAATCTTAATATGTCGGCTATCTTGTTTTTAAGCCCAACCGTGGTGGTCCCGGTTCGAACCCGGCTCCTAGGGGGTGTAAATTGTGTACACCCACTAAAAAATTATTCGGCACCTGTGTCATATTGTATGACGCCGTAAGGGTACCGAATAATTTTTTAGTGGGTGTACATTAATTTACTTGTGTATATAACAGATTGCTATATTTCTTAGCAAACGTCAAGTTAATATTATATCTGTTTTAGATAATTTATTTTATTCTTTACCTTAGGAGACTAGTTTAAAAAAAATATATTAACAGATAAAAATATACTTTGATTATCACTGTTTATTATATTGTGAAAATTAATCTGCTGTCATTTAAGGACCATTCCATTTTGTCTATTACGTACATCATTAACCTATAATTAAAATGTACAGGAACTAACACTAACGCCTACACACAGAGATGATGTTGTTCACGACGGTGCGGAGACTTCAAACTTTGAGTCAAAACAGCAATGTGTTGTGAGTCAACAAACCCAGTGCATCAGGTGCCTAATTTGCATTTGCATATATCTCATAGATCGTCTTGTTCTCACGTGCACTGTATTGTTGACCCGTAAAAGGCTTTTCATTTGCATATTTTGACATGGAAGCAGTTTCGAAAACTTGGACGAGTGTTAACTGAGTTATCACACCGAAGAGCTTTTGCTTGTGATGCTGAAAAACAAAAATATGCAAATCATGCAGCTAATTTGCAAAATGAGACCAAAAGAATTCCATCTCTCGTTCAGACCATACATCGAGACACATACACTGTAGAAGTGCGACCCACACTATCTGGAGTTGTTGTTGTTGTTAATATTATTATTATTATTATTATTATTTTCGCCTCCCAGGGCGTGATGTGTGTCAATGACCTGTGCCCGGGTGGGCTAATCCCAGTAAAAAAAAAAAATATATATATATATATATAGTATATATTATATATATATATATAATATATATATATATATATATATATATATATATATATATATATATATATTATATATATATATATAATATATACTATATATATATATATATATTTTTTTTTTTTACTGGGATTAGCCCACCCGGGCACAGGTCATTGACACACATCACGCCCTGGGAGGCGAAAATAATAATAATAATAATAATAATATTAACAACAACAACAACTCCAGATAGTGTGGGTCGCACTTCTACAGTGTATGTGTCTCGATGTATGGTCTGAACGAGAGATGGAATTCTTTTGGTCTCATTTTGCAAATTAGCTGCATGATTTGCATATTTTTGTTTTTCAGCATCACAAGCAAAAGCTCTTCGGTGTGATAACTCAGTTAACACTCGTCCAAGTTTTCGAAACTGCTTCCATGTCAAAATATGCAAATGAAAAGCCTTTTACGGGTCAACAATACAGTGCACGTGAGAACAAGACGATCTATGAGATATATGCAAATGCAAATTAGGCACCTGATGCACTGGGTTTGTTGACTCACAACACATTGCTGTTTTGACTCAAAGTTTGAAGTCTCCGCACCGTCGTGAACAACATCATCTCTGTGTGTAGGCGTTAGTGTTAGTTCTTGTACATTTTAATTATAGGTTAATGATGTACGTAATAGACAAAATGGAATGGTCCTTAAATGACAGCAGATTAATTTTCACAATATAATAAACAGTGATAATCAAAGTATATTTTTATCTGTTAATATATTTTTTTTAAACTAGTCTCCTAAGGTAAAGAATAAAATAAATTATCTAAAACAGATGTAATATTAACTTGACGTTTGCTAAGAAATATAGCAATCTGTTATATACACAAGTAAATTAATGTACAACCACTAAAAAATTATTCGGTACCCTTACGGCGTCATACAATATGACACAGGTGCCGAATAATTTTTTAGTGGGTGTACACAATTTACACCCCCTAGGAGCCGGGTTCGAACCGGGACCACCACGGTTGGGCTTAAAAACAAGATAGCCGACATATTAAGATTGTATCCACTTTTTTGCACTTAGTAACTATATCAATTCTCATGTACAGAACCAAATACGCAATGTGCTTGAATACCTCCCACGTAAATGTGAATAACAAAGTGTGAGGCCAGACATACTGCCTCACACGCCTGTACTCACGCATTTGTGAATAAGTTACCCTTTATGTATAGAACTAAACAAATAATGTAAATGAAATACTGTGTAACATTCAGTGCCATAATATCCTGACACCTGGCGTTAATTATTATGACCCGTTGTAAACCCTACTCTGTAATCCTTTTGCGCTACCGCTCACAGGATGAGTGTGGGGTGCACAATAAAGTAGCCGCTGCAAGCGGCAAAATCAAAATCAAATCTTAAAAACTACCTCACCTTAACTAGTAAGTTATAGCCTTGGATGGCTGGTGTAGCCTGTCCACACCCAGGTCCAAGACAGCTTTAAATCAGACTCCCGCCACAACGGTATTATCAGTATATCGCAAACCTGTTTTACAGACAAGTAAATCATTGCAAACAATTTACATTTTTTTCTTATCCTCTCTACCATAACTTGATAACTTTACAATGAAGATATATTCAACAAGAGCGATCGTGGTGTTCGTCGCTGGTGTTTCCTTCATAATGCTCTCATCTGAAAACTGTAGGAACAAAGTCTCATGGCGTGATACAAAATTCTAAAATCGAGTACCGCGGGCTGGCAACAGGGGAAATACCTCAATATATTATGTCTCGCGAGAATTTGTCCTCTTGCTTTTAAAGGAAAGATGCCAAGCCAACAATGCATGAATATACATGTAATTTTGTATATTTGAAACAACAGCCAAGCCATTGTGTATTTACAGATAAATTGAAAGAAAGAAAGAAAGAAAGAATATCTTGTAAATTTAATAAGACGTTGTGCAGACCCTCGTAACTGTACTTATGTTTGTTTTACAGAGATTGTTTCTGTAATTCACAAATGCAGATTCGAAGGGTGGCATATTTTAGTATGTGGCTGTGATGTGTTTTAAAGTGTATATTTTACTGTTTATTCCTACCTGTATATTTTTTTTCTTCACCGTGTACGTCTGTGGGTATTCTTATTCCAAGTCATTTTTTTAATAACTGTTTTATTTATGATGATGAGACACAGTGTTCCGGGTAAGTTTCCTCATCTTCATCTTCCGGGCTCCTATCTTATACAAAACAGTTGAGCGTCACCTGGCTGTGTTGAAACATCGGAGAAAGTGTCTTCAGCATCACTATGGCCGGGTGATTTCTACACCTCCTCTTTCCTGCTACTTCTTTAACTTTTGTTATTATCAGTTTGTATATACTATTAGCCTTTTATGTCTGTGTTTTTGCTTGTTGTTTTCAGTTGCGTTTTACACTTAGAAAAAAATCTGTAGTCATTGATAACTACCTTTAAGTTTAGTTTACATCACTATGACAGATATCACATGAACAGCCAGACGGAAAATGCAGAAGGAACAAGACAAGTACTATAAATATATATGTCGCAGTTATTGTACACTGCGGGGGTTCAAAAAAATCTCATTGAAAATTCCTAGACGCTGGTATGTTGAGTTGTTGCCCGACACCGCCAGGACGGATGACAACACCAGTCATGGATGTGATTTATCGCCAAGAGCTCTCTACCAGTGTACGTTTTACCACACTGCTCTCTCCTCCTCCATCCCGTTTTGTTTTTGTCATATTCCTCTTTCTCTTCTTCCTTCCCTTTCCTGCTTTACCTTTCTCTTTTTCCTAAATTTCTCTTCGTTCTTTTCTCTTCTTCCTCACTCTCTCTTTTTTCCCGGTGTCTTCTTCCTCCATTTCTTCCCCTTTCTCTGCTTTCCTTTAACCCTCTCCCTGTTTACCTCAGATCACGTCATTTCAGTCTTTTCTAAACACAGTATATAAACACGGCGGTTATTTGGGGTTAAAACACACGTAGAGAAGAGTAAGGTGCCTGGATGAAAAGGTAATGGCAACGCTGAAATGGATTAAATGTTTCATCAATTATTTAAACGTGTGATATATCTCCGTGTACTACGATCTTCTGGTTAACTACCACAGACGATGACACTTATCCAATACTAGAATGACATACTATTTTACTCCTCTATTTTTTATTTCTGTTGTTACGAGTTGGGGATTTAGAATATAGTCAAAAGTCTACCCAGATCCCAACAGGCAACAACAAAAAAAAACAAAGACAATCGGACTATAAAAGGGTAGACAAAAGATGGGAGTTTTTGTTGTGTATAATAAAGTACCATAAATTCCTTAACAAAATATTCATCTTTCTATAATTTACCCTTAACCATACTTAACCTAAACATTAACAGTATATACATATTTATACAACATAAACAATATTGAAGCAAGTGGACGTGGGGGAGGCAATATAAGATTACAAATACTTAAGTGCGGAGCTGAGATGGCTGACGAGCAAGGCTGAGTATTGTAACCGGTGGTAGGAAGTCACTGTGCGTAGGTTCCCAGGATAGGTGATCCTGTGGTCACTTCCCAGAGTGAACTGAACTCTCCTCGAACTGGAGCTGACGAAGAAGACTTTGAGGAGGTGACGCAACAACCAGGATATGGAGAAGGGAAACCCCGGAGTGGTAACTAAGACGAGTCATACTCGTGTTTCGTCCCTAGATGGCGTTGCTGGTAGTGCTGGGTAGGTAGATCAAGACAATAGATGGCGTGGTTCGTAGTGCTCGGTAGGTAGATCATGACAATTGGTAGCGGGGTTCGTAACACACACCCCCCTCCAAAGACCTCCGTAGCGCGGGCGCGAATGAGGTGATCACCTGGTGCGTCTGGAGAGTAGCTGCTGCAGTTCCACTGGAGCTCGGGATAAGGAGTCCGCAATCAGGTTGTCCACCTCCTTTATGTGCCGGACTTGTAGATTATAGGGCTGGGCGAGGAGAGCCCAGCGGAGGATTCGCTGGTTGGAGGTCGTGTTGGTTTGGATGAACGTGAGTGGGTTATGGTCGGTGAAGACTAGGGTTGTTTGTGGGCAAGACTGGAGGTAACATTCAAACTTCTTTATTGCCAACACGAGAGCCAGGGCCTCCTTCTCTATGGTCGACTAGTTGGTCTGATGTTTTTTCAACTTGGCGGAGTAGTATGCCACAGGGTGAAGGACATCAGTGGTTGGGTCGGGTTGTAGGAGCACAGCCCCAACTCCGACACAGCTAGCGTCGATTTGCGGATGGAAGGGCAAGGTGTAGTCAGGGGGGTGGACTACAGGCTTGGAGGCAAGGAAGACTTTGAGGCGGTGGAAAGACTGGTCGCACCTCTGGTTCCAGATGTAAGGGACCGCAGAACTGGTAAGGTCTGTGAGGGGTCCGGCCACGCTGGAGAAGTTACTGCAGAACCGACGGTAGTAGCCGCACATCCCCAGGAAGCACACGAGTTCCTTCCTCGTCCTTGGAGTGGGGAAGGACAAGAAGGCTTTAACGTTTGCGTCCTTGGGTCTCACCATACCATGCCCAACGATATGTCCCAGGTAAGTCACTGAGGCCCGGCCAAAAGCAGATTTAGCCAGGTTTATGGTGAATCCAGTCTCTTGCAGTCGTGCAAACAGTATCTCCAAACGCACCAGATGTTCGTCCCAGCCGTCCGACACCACCACCAGGTCATCCAGGTAGGCGAACGTCCCACCTAGGTCCTGAATTAGGTAGTTGATGGCCCTCTGGAATGTGGCCGGAGCATTAGAAAAGCCAAACGCCATAACCAAATATTGAAAAAGACCAAATGGAGTTATAAATGCCGAGATTATTTTTGCCCTATCCGTGAGTCCTACTTGATAATATCCTTTCAATTAGTCCACCGTACTGATAAATTTGGCACAGCCTATGCTGTCTATTATACCTTCAATCAAAGGTAAAGGGTAGGAATCTGAGACAGTGACCTGGTTCACTTTACGATAATAGGTACAGAAACGAAAGGTGCTATCGTGTTTTGGAATGAGAAGGCAAGGTGAAGCCCAGGGGGAGGTACTAGGCTCAGCTAAGTTATGTTTTAACAAAAAGTCTACCTCCTTTTTCATAATCTCTCTTTTTTGTGGATTTAGTCGATAGGCTGATTGCCTAATGGGTTGTACATCATCTGAGATTAGCTTAATATCATGTTTAAGTATATTGCAAAACCCTGGGAGGTCTCACGTGACTTTAGGAAATGTTGATAATAACTTAGTGAGATCTTTTGCTTGAGATGGATTCAGAACAGAAAAATACTCATCCAAGTTGTTGAGTATGTGACTGTTAGCAGGGTTTTCTTTAGGTAGAGGGAAGTCTAAATTCTCCAATAGGTCCATGTCATCTGTCTCCGGCTCCGGCCCTGACAAAACCGTATGCAATACAGGTAGGCTTATAGCCTCTGGGATGTCTTCCTCTGACTGCCTGGAATGGTAAAGTTTCATGAGATTAATGTGAACAAGTTGTGAATCTTTTCTGCGATCAGGAGTATGGACTATATAGTTGAGGGGAGTTAGTTTATTAGCATTGATTTGAAAGTTTGATGGAACCGTTCCAAGCAACCTTGGGACGGTGGGTGGTAAGCCGAAGATGTACAATGGTCCACACTGAGGTCTTTCATATTCAAAGATGGATCAGATTGTTGGGCTTTAATGAGCTCATCCTTACTAATGGTCTTATTGTACAGATCTTCTATGGGTAGGAAGATATTGGAGGTGGTTTTAGATGAAGAGGGCCCATTTCGCACACTCTGTGACCGGGTGACAGCACAGGATGGGAAAAGGTGAGGAATAGTTTCTTCAAGGTCAGTGGTGGAGTTGACAGGTTAGGGAGAGTCGACTGTCTTTATGTTGGGAACCACTAGATCTCCTACCAAGTCATTACCCAATAATAAATGAATGCCGCTCACAGGCATTGGATCTTTCCTAATGGCTACTTGCACTTCCCCAGTAATCAAGGGACATTGGAGGTGCACTTTAGCTAAGGGATAGGAAGAATGGGACGAGAGATCTGAAATTAGAACACTCTCATTAGTAAATGCGGTAGATATATCAGGAATGACGTTAAACAGGAGGATAGATTGTGCTGCGCCCGTATCACGTAGTATACGAATAGGGAAAGAACGAGACCCCTCTATGATTGAAATTTTTCCCTCATAGGTGAATGAAGAGAAGAGATCCTGATGGGGCCTTTCCACATTGGTGATTGCTATTGGTTTTGATTTGGGATCCAGGGAACTACTTTTAGAAGTTCGACACCTTGGGTGTTTACAAGACTGGATCGTATGACCTGGTTTTTTACAGTAAGAACAATAAAACTTGGTTGCATAAGGGGGGGGGGTGGTAGGTGTGGGACCTTTCGACCTACCCCTCACGTCCCCAAGGTTATCATCAGAGGAGGACCTAACATTCCGGAAAGTACCACGTTCCCTTCGGCACAGTGACTCCACCAGCAAGGCGTACGCATCAGCCAGCTCAGCCGCACGCCCTAAATTAACCTCTCCATGCTCCTCCACATGCTTCAAAATGTGAAATGGTATCTTGCTCTTCCAATCCTCCAGGACTACCAAGTTTAAAAATCCTGAGGTGGCCATTAAGAAAACCTAGATAAATTAACTAATGGTCAAAAGATAAGATAAGTGGATTACCCTCGAAAATATCACGGCAGTGGATAACCAGAAAGTCCCGGAAACTACCCAAGTTATACCTAGGGAAATTACACTTATGAATATTGTTCTTCTGATATGATCCTTAAATAAGGATAAGAGACTTGAAAGTGGAAGGGCGTATTACGGCATTAATATACAGATCCGGATTAACAACCCTTAGATACTTGAAACAGGAAGGGCGTATTACAGCATTTATATAAGGATCCGGATTAACAACCCTTGAGTAAACAGGAAGGGCGTATTACGGCATTTATATAAAGATCCGGATTAACAACCCTGAGATACTTGAAACAGGAAGGGAGTATTACGGCATTAATATAAAGATCCGGATTAACAACCCTGAGTAAACAGGAAGGGCGTATTACGGCATTAGTATAAAGATCCGGATTAACAACCCTGAGTAAACAGGAAGGGCGTATTACGGCATTAATATAAAGATCCGGATTAACAACCCTTGAGTAAACAGGAGGGGCGTATTACGGAATTAATATAAAGATCCGGATTAACAACCCTTGAGTTACTTTATTATTGACCCCGAATGAGATAATGAGAAGAACAATAATTGAGGCTTTATAATTATCGGGTCCTGGTAGAGCGGGGCGCCCCAAGATATCACTTCACCCTAAACTAGTGACTATGGAACAGCCTACTCTGGAGCGAGGGTACGGCATTAAACAGATCCGGATTCTTCCCTACACTAGATAAGACTTACTACACGACTGCCACGTGTAATAACAGGTAAGCCTTATGACACTTGGAACCTAATATCTTACATCTGTCACTCTTACTATACGATAATACCAATATATGCACACACATATGAAGGAAACTTTAAACCACCGTAAAGCAATTGTGAACAGAAGTGACTGGGAGGAATAATTAGCAATGAGTAACAAGGGGGGAAGGAATATGGCACTTAATGTTCGGTCCTGTCACGGTCGCCATTTGTTAAGAGTTGGGGATTCAGAATATAGTTAAAAGTCTACCCAGATCCCAACAGGCAACAACAATAAAAAAACAAAGACAATCGGACTATAAAAGGGTAGACAAAGGATGCGAGTTTTTGTTGTGTATAATAAAGTACCATAAATTCCTTAACAAAATATTCAGCTTTCCATAATTTACCCTTAACCATACTTAACCTAAACATAAACAGTATATAAATATTTATACAACATACAACAATTTTGAAGCAAGGTGGAGGTGGGAGGCAATATAAGATAACAAATACTTAAGTGCGGAGCTGAGATGGCTGACGAGTAAGGCTGAGTATTGTAGAAGATGGTAATGTAGTCACTGTGCCGTAGGTTTCCAGGATAGGTGATCCTGTAGTCACTTCCCAGAGTGAACTGAACTCTTATCGACCTGGAGCTGATGAAGAAGACTTGTAGGAAGTGACGCAACAACCAGGATATGGAGAAGGGAAACCCCGGAGTGGTAACTAAGACTAGTCATACTCGTGTTTCGTCCCTAGATGGCGTTGCTCGTGGTGCTGGGTAGGTAGATCAGGACAATAGATGGCGCGGTTCGTAGTGCTGGGTAGGTAGATCATGACAATTGGTGGCGTGGTTCGTAACACCACCCACTGAGTTACGCATTTAATTGCAGCAAAGCTTTATAATGTCATAAATACACCGGGGCAATAACTTCTAGGCGGCCAGGAACTTGGAATTTGGCCAACGTACGTGGTGTGGCGACCCGTGTATTACCTAGCTTCGATGACTGGCGAAAATCGTGAGAAAATTTTGTTGCAACGTGAGGCCCCAGAGTGATATGTGTCTTGGAGTGTGTAGGAGAAGCTGCCCCATAATGCATCAGAATGGTGTATATCCTAGAATGTGTAGGAAGTGTGTCTGTGTGAGTGGGGAGGTGATTGTGTTCAGAGTGAGTGGGGAGGTTTTTATGTTCAGAGTGAGTGGGTAGGCGATCGTGTTCAAAACGGGTGTTGAGGAAGTGTTTCTAGATAAACTGAATGACAACATGTGTTGTAGTTAGGATGTTGAAGATGGGTAGTGTGGACATATAATAAAGTAAAGTACACCTACAGTATCCCCAGCATCAACTGGTGAGGTCGTTGATTATATGTTCAAAGTCCGCGTGTTATATGGACTAAAAATGAAGTATATATATGTACCTCGCGTTTCATACCAGCTGGATTCGGTAAAATGCTACTGACACCACATAAGAGGCTCGGGCAGTTTCCCATTGAGGTTCACGGCGCCATCAGCTCGATGAACAGGCTTTGTGTGAAATATAACAGAGCCTAGAACTGCTTTTAGTGTCCTTGTGGCCTAGCCGGTAAGCATTCCCTAGTCACACCCAGTAGGTCGAGGGTTCGATTCCTTGCTGGTGAGGTCGTTGATTATATGTTCAAAGTCCGCGTGTTATATGGACTAAAAATGAAGTATATATATGTACCTCGCGTTTCATACCAGCTGGATTCGGTAAAATGCTACTGACACCACATAAGAGGCACGGGCAGTTTCCCATTGAGGTTCACGGCGCCATCAGCTCGATGAACAGGCTTTGTGTGAAATATAACAGAGCCTAGAACTGCTTTTAGTGTCCTTGTGGCCTAGCCGGTAAGCGTTCCCTAGTCACACCCAGTAGGTCGAGGGTTCGATTCCTTGCTGGTGAGGTCGTTGATTATATGTTCAAAGTCCGCGTGTTATATGGACTAAAAATGAAGTATATATATGTACCTCGCGTTTCATACCAGCTGGATTCGGTAAAATGCTACTGACACCACATAAGAGGCACGGGCAGTTTCCCATTGAGGTTCACGGCGCCATCAGCTCGATGAACAGGCTTTGTGTGAAATATATCAGAGCCTAGAACTGCTTTAGTGTCCTTGTGGCCTAGCCGGTAAGCGTTCCCTAGTCACACCCAGTAGGTCGAGGGTTCGATTCCTTGCTGGTGAGGTCGTTGATTATATGTTCAAAGTCCGCGTGTTATATGGACTAAAAATGAAGTATATATATGTACCTCGCGTTTCATACCAGCTGGATTCGGTAAAATGCTACTGACACCACATAAGAGGCACGGGCAGTTTCCCATTGAGGTTCACGGCGCCATCAGCTCGATGAACAGGCTTTGTGTGAAATATAACAGAGCCTAGAACTGCTTTTAGTGTCCTTGTGGCCTAGCCGGTAAGCGTTCCCTAGTCACACCCAGTAGGTCGAGGGTTCGATTCCTTGCTGGTGAGGTCGTTGATTATATGTTCAAAGTCCGCGTGTTATATGGACTAAAAATGAAGTATATATATGTACCTCGCGTTTCATACCAGCTGGATTCGGTAAAATGCTACTGACACCACATAAGAGGCACGGGCAGTTTCCCATTGAGGTTCACGGCGCCATCAGCTCGATGAACAGGCTTTGTGTGAAATATAACAGAGCCTAGAACTGCTTTTAGTGTCCTTGTGGCCTAGCCGGTAAGCGTTCCCTAGTCACACCCAGTAGGTCGAGGGTTCGATTCCTTGCTGGTGAGGTCGTTGATTATATGTTCAAAGTCCGCGTGTTATATGGACTAAAAATGAAGTATATATATGTACCTCGCGTTTCATACCAGCTGGATTCGGTAAAATGCTACTGACACCACATAAGAGGCACGGGCAGTTTCCCATTGAGGTTCACGGCGCCATCAGCTCGATGAACAGGCTTTGTGTGAAATATAACAGAGCCTAGAACTGCTTTTAGTGTCCTTGTGGCCTAGCCGGTAAGCGTTCCCTAGTCACACCCAGTAGGTCGAGGGTTCGATTCCTTGCTGGTGAGGTCGTTGATTATATGTTCAAAGTCCGCGTGTTATATGGACTAAAAATGAAGTATATATATGTACCTCGCGTTTCATACCAGCTGGATTCGGTAAAATGCTACTGACACCACATAAGAGGCACGGGCAGTTTCCCATTGAGGTTCACGGCGCCATCAGCTCGATGAACAGGCTTTGTGTGAAATATAACAGAGCCTAGAACTGCTTTTAGTGTCCTTGTGGCCTAGCCGGTAAGCGTTCCCTAGTCACACCCAGTAGGTCGAGGGTTCGATTCCTTGCTGGTGAGGTCGTTGATTATATGTTCAAAGTCCGCGTGTTATATGGACTAAAAATGAAGTATATATATGTACCTCGCGTTTCATACCAGCTGGATTCGGTAAAATGCTACTGACACCACATAAGAGGCACGGGCAGTTTCCCATTGAGGTTCACGGCGCCATCAGCTCGATGAACAGGCTTTGTGTGAAATATAACAGAGCCTAGAACTGCTTTTAGTGTCCTTGTGGCCTAGCCGGTAAGCGTTCCCTAGTCACACCCAGTAGGTCGAGGGTTCGATTCCTTGCTGGTGAGGTCGTTGATTATATGTTCAAAGTCCGCGTGTTATATGGACTAAAAATGAAGTATATATATGTACCTCGCGTTTCATACCAGCTGGATTCGGTAAAATGCTACTGACACCACATAAGAGGCACGGGCAGTTTCCCATTGAGGTTCACGGCGCCATCAGCTCGATGAACAGGCTTTGTGTGAAATATAACAGAGCCTAGAACTGCTTTTAGTGTCCTTGTGGCCTAGCCGGTAAGCGTTCCCTAGTCACACCCAGTAGGTCGAGGGTTCGATTCCTTGCTGGTGAGGTCGTTGATTATATGTTCAAAGTCCGCGTGTTATATGGACTAAAAATGAAGTATATATATGTACCTCGCGTTTCATACCAGCTGGATTCGGTAAAATGCTACTGACACCACATAAGAGGCACGGGCAGTTTCCCATTGAGGTTCACGGCGCCATCAGCTCGATGAACAGGCTTTGTGTGAAATATAACAGAGCCTAGAACTGCTTTTAGTGTCCTTGTGGCCTAGCCGGTAAGCGTTCCCTAGTCACACCCAGTAGGTCGAGGGTTCGATTCCTTGCTGGTGAGGTCGTTGATTATATGTTCAAAGTCCGCGTGTTATATGGACTAAAAATGAAGTATATATATGTACCTCGCGTTTCATACCAGCTGGATTCGGTAAAATGCTACTGACACCACATAAGAGGCACGGGCAGTTTCCCATTGAGGTTCACGGCGCCATCAGCTCGATGAACAGGCTTTGTGTGAAATATAACAGAGCCTAGAACTGCTTTTAGTGTCCTTGTGGCCTAGCCGGTAAGCGTTCCCTAGTCACACCCAGTAGGTCGAGGGTTCGATTCCTTGCTGGTGAGGTCGTTGATTATATGTTCAAAGTCCGCGTGTTAAATGGACTAAAAATGAAGTATATATATGTACCTCGCGTTTCATACCAGCTGGATTCGGTAAAATGCTACTGACACCACATAAGAGGCACGGGCAGTTTCCCATTGAGGTTCACGGCGCCATCAGCTCGATGAACAGGCTTTGTGTGAAATATAACAGAGTCTAGAACTGCTTTTAGTGTCCTTGTGGCCTAGCCGGTAAGCGTTCCCTAGTCACACCCAGTAGGTCGAGGGTTCGATTCCTTGCTGGTGAGGTCGTTGATTATATGTTCAAAGTCCGCGTGTTAAATGGACTAAAAATGAAGTATATATATGTACCTCGCGTTTCATACCAGCTGGATTCGGTAAAATGCTACTGACACCACATACGAGGCACGGGCAGTTTCCCATTGAGGTTCACGGCGCCATCAGCTCGATGAACAGGCTTTGTGTGAAATATAACAGAGTCTAGAACTGCTTTTAGTGTCCTTGTGGCCTAGCCGGTAAGCGTTCCCTAGTCACACCCAGTAGGTCGAGGGTTCGATTCCTTGCTGGTGAGGTCGTTGATTATATGTTCAAAGTCCGCGTGTTATATGGACTAAAAATGAAGTATATATATGTACCTCGCGTTTCATACCAGCTGGATTCGGTAAAATGCTACTGACACCACATAAGAGGCACGGGCAGTTTCCCATTGAGGTTCACGGCGCCATCAGCTCGATGAACAGGCTTTGTGTGAAATATAACAGAGTCTAGAACTGCTTTTAGTGTCCTTGTGGCCTAGCCGGTAAGCGTTCCCTAGTCACACCCAGTAGGTCGAGGGTTCGATTCCTTGCTGGTGAGGTCGTTGATTATATGTTCAAAGTCCGCGTGTTATATGGACTAAAAATGAAGTATATATATGTACCTCGCGTTTCATACCAGCTGGATTCGGTAAAATGCTACTGACACCACATAAGAGGCACGGGCAGTTTCCCATTGAGGTTCACGGCGCCATCAGCTCGATGAACAGGCTTTGTGTGAAATATAACAGAGCCTAGAACTGCTTTTAGTGTCCTTGTGGCCTAGCCGGTAAGCGTTCCCTAGTCACACCCAGTAGGTCGAGGGTTCGATTCCTTGCTGGTGAGGTCGTTGATTATATGTTCAAAGTCCGCGTGTTATATGGACTAAAAATGAAGTATATATATGTACCTCGCGTTTCATACCAGCTGGATTCGGTAAAATGCTACTGACACCACATAAGAGGCACGGGCAGTTTCCCATTGAGGTTCACGGCGCCATCAGCTCGATGAACAGGCTTTGTGTGAAATATAACAGAGCCTAGAACTGCTTTTAGTGTCCTTGTGGCCTAGCCGGTAAGCGTTCCCTAGTCACACCCAGTAGGTCGAGGGTTCGATTCCTTGCTGGTGAGGTCGTTGATTATATGTTCAAAGTCCGCGTGTTATATGGACTAAAAATGAAGTATATATATGTACCTCGCGTTTCATACCAGCTGGATTCGGTAAAATGCTACTGACACCACATAAGAGGCACGGGCAGTTTCCCATTGAGGTTCACGGCGCCATCAGCTCGATGAACAGGCTTTGTGTGAAATATAACAGAGCCTAGAACTGCTTTTAGTGTCCTTGTGGCCTAGCCGGTAAGCGTTCCCTAGTCACACCCAGTAGGTCGAGGGTTCGATTCCTTGCTGGTGAGGTCGTTGATTATATGTTCAAAGTCCGCGTGTTATATGGACTAAAAATGAAGTATATATATGTACCTCGCGTTTCATACCAGCTGGATTCGGTAAAATGCTACTGACACCACATAAGAGGCACGGGCAGTTTCCCATTGAGGTTCACGGCGCCATCAGCTCGATGAACAGGCTTTGTGTGAAATATAACAGAGCCTAGAACTGCTTTTAGTGTCCTTGTGGCCTAGCCGGTAAGCGTTCCCTAGTCACACCCAGTAGGTCGAGGGTTCGATTCCTTGCTGGTGAGGTCGTTGATTATATGTTCAAAGTCCGCGTGTTATATGGACTAAAAATGAAGTATATATATGTACCTCGCGTTTCATACCAGCTGGATTCGGTAAAATGCTACTGACACCACATAAGAGGCACGGGCAGTTTCCCATTGAGGTTCACGGCGCCATCAGCTCGATGAACAGGCTTTGTGTGAAATATAACAGAGCCTAGAACTGCTTTTAGTGTCCTTGTGGCCTAGCCGGTAAGCGTTCCCTAGTCACACCCAGTAGGTCGAGGGTTCGATTCCTTGCTGGTGAGGTCGTTGATTATATGTTCAAAGTCCGCGTGTTATATGGACTAAAAATGAAGTGTGTGTATATATATATATATAAATATGTATATATATATATATATATATAATGTATATATGAGCATTAATAAACGTGTGTAAGAAGAGTTGTCTTGTCGTGGTATACCAGAAATAAAGCAGGAAGTAAAAATTACAAACAAAAGGCGTTTCTAGAGTAAATATATAAAGAAATGGATATTGGGTTTCAGGATATTGAAGCACGAGGAATGTTGATTTGAAGTTCCTCAAAACGCTGACCACTCAAGTAAAAGTTGAACAATGAAGAGTTGGTGAATGACTAACTGGTATTGAGAGGTGTGGAGGTGAGAGGTGTGGAGGTGAGAGGTGTGGAGGTGAGAGGTGTGGAGGTGAGAGGCATGGAGGTGAGAGGCGTGGAGGTGAGAGGTGTGGAGGTGAGAGCATGGAGGTGAGAGGCGTGGAGGTGAGAGGTGTGGAGGGAGAGGTGGAGGTGAGAGGTATGGAGGTGAAAGGGTGGAGGGAAGCGTGGAGGTGAGAGGTGGGAGGTGAGAGGTGTGGAGGGAGAGGTGTAGAAGTGAGAGGTGTGGAGGTGAAAGGGTGAGATGGAGGCATGGAGGTGAGAGGCATGGAGGTGAGAGGTGTGGAGAGAGGTGTGGAGGTGAGAGATGTGGAGGGAGAGGTGTGGAGGTGAGAGGTGCGGAGGTGAAAGGTGTGGAGGTGATAGGCGTGGAGGTGGAAGGTGTGGAGGTGAAAGGTGTGGAGGTGAAAGGCGTGGAGGTGGAAGGCGTGGAGGTGAGAGGTGTGGAGGTGAGAGGTGTGGAGATGAGAGGCATGGAGGTGAGAGGCATAGAGGTGAGAGGTGTGGAGAGAGGTGTGGAGGTGAGAGATGTGGAGGGAGAGGTGTGGAGGTGAGAGGTGTGGAGGTGAAAGGTGTGGAGGTGAAAGGCGTCGAGGTGGAAGGTGTATGTATATTATGTATGCTGGATTATATATCATGTATGTATATTATGTATGTGCTCCATTTATGTATTATTTATTCAGCCTAGCTAGCAGCGTGTGGCAATGTTATTACCATATCCCACATGCTTAATTAATGTGCCTGGCGACGTATGGAAGCTGCTAATGTATCACTTGCCATACGTCGCCTATAGCAGTTGATCAAGGAGTCTAGCCGGGGAGAGTGCTGCTCCCCTTTGTGTACATACTCTTATCCAGTAAACCGAACCTACAAAACTATACAGGTGTTTGTGTTCTCTCCTGTATATAGAACTTATTATTCAGAACCTAACAGAAGGTGTGGAGGTGAAAGGTGTGGAGGTGAAAGGCGTGGAGGTGGAAGGCGTGGAGGTGAGAGGTGTGGAGGTGAGGGGTGTGGAGGTGAGAGGTGTGGAGGTGAGAGGTGTGGAGGTGAGAGGTGTGGAGGTGAGAGGTGTGGAGGTGAGAGGTGTGGAGGTGAGAGGTGTGAAGGTGAGAGGTGCGGAGGTGAGAGGTGGGGAGGTGGAAGGCGTGGAGGTGAGAGGTGTGGAGGTGAGAGGTGTGGAGGGAGAGGTGTAGAAGTGAGAGGTGTGGAGGTGAAAGGTGTGGAGATGAGAGGACATGGAGGTGAGAGGTGAGAGGTGAGAGATGTGGAGGGAGAGGTGTGGAGGTGAGAGGTGTGGAGGTGAAAGGCGTGGAGGTGGAAGGCGTGGAGGTGAGAGGTGTGGAGGTGAGAGGTGTGGAGGTGAGAGGTGTGGAGGTGAGAGGTGTGGAGGTGAGAGGTGTGGAGGTGAGAGGCGTGGATGTGAGAGGTGTGGAGGTTGGAAGCATGGAGGTGTGGAAGTATGGAGGTGTGAAGGTGAGAGGTGTGGGTGTGCAGTTGAGAGATGTGGATGTGAGAGGTGTGGAGGTAGGAAGTGTGGAGGTGTGGAGCAGGAAGTGTGGAGGTTGGAAGTGTGGAGGTGTGAAGGTGAGAGGTGAGAAGGTGAGTGTTGTTGAGGTGAGAGGTGTGGAGGTGAGGGATGTGGATGTAAGAGGTGTGGATGTGAGAGGGGTGGAGGTAAGACATGTGGAGGTGAGAGATGTAGAGGTGTGGAGGTGAGAGATGTGGATGTGAGAGGTGTGGAGGTGAGAGGTGTGGAGGTGCGAGTTGTGGAGGTGCGAGTTGTGGAGGCGAGAGGTGTGAAGGTGAGGATGTGGATGTAAGAGGTGTGGATGTGATAGATGTGGAGCTGAGAGGTGAGAGATGTGAAGGTGTGAGGTTTGGAGGTGAGAGGTGAGGAGTGAGAGGTGAGGGATGGGATGAAAGAGATCATTCATAACACGGAGAGTGACTGTTGTTAGCTAGAGGTAAATTAAGATGGTCTAGGATGATGGTAATAATACACTCACAGAGGTTCATCCGTTATGGTCTAGGATGATGGTAATAATACACTCACAGAGGTTCATCCGTTATGGTCTAGGATGATGGTAATAATACACTCACAGAGGTTCATCCGTTATGGTCTAGGATGATGGTAATAATACACTCACAGAGGTTCATCCGTTATGGTCTAGGATGATGGTAATAATACACTCACAGAGGTTCATCCGTTATGGTCTAGGATGATGGTAATAATACACTCACAGAGGTTCATCCGTTATGGTCTAGGATGATGGTAATAATACACTCACAGAGGTTCATCCGTTATGGTCTAGGATGATGGTAATAATACACTCACAGAGGTTCATCCGTTATGGTCTAGGATGATGGTAATAATACACTCACAGAGGTTCATCCGTTATGGTCTAGGATGATGGTAATAATACACTCACAGAGGTTCATCCGTTATGGTCTAGGATGATGGTAAAAATACACTCACAGAGGTTCATCCGTTATGGTCTAGGATGATGGTAATAATACACTCACAGAGGTTCATCCGTTATGGTCTAGGATGATGGTAATAATACACTCACAGAGGTTCATCCGTTATGGTCTAGGATGATGGTAATAATACACTCACAGAGGTTCATCCGTTATGGTCTAGGATGATGGTAATAATACACTCACAGAGGTTCATCCGTTATGGTCTAGGATGATGGTAATAATACACTCACAGAGGTTCATCCGTTATGGTCTAGGATGATGGTAATAATACACTCACAGAGGTTCATCCGTTATGGTCTAGGATGATGGTAATAATACACTCACAGAGGTTCATCCGTTATGGTCTAGGATGATGGTAATAATACACTCACAGAGGTTCATCCGTTATGGTCTAGGATGATGGTAATAATACACTCACAGAGGTTCATCCGTTATGGTCTAGGATGATGGTAATAATACACTCACAGAGGTTCATCCGTTATGGTCTAGGATGATGGTAATAATACACTCACAGAGGTTCATCCGTTATGGTCTAGGATGATGGTAATAATACACTCACAGAGGTTCATCCGTTATGGTCTAGGATGATGGTAATAATACACTCACAGAGGTTCATCCGTTATGGTCTAGGATGATGGTAATAATACACTCACAGAGGTTCATCCGTTATGGTCTAGGATGATGGTAATAATACACTCACAGAGGTTCATCCGTTATGGTCTAGGATGATGGTAATAATACACTCACAGAGGTTCATCCGTTATGGTCTAGGATGATGGTAATAATACACTCACAGAGGTTCATCCGTTATGGTCTAGGATGATGGTAATAATACACTCACAGAGGTTCATCCGTTATGGTCTAGGATGATGGTAATAATACACTCACAGAGGTTCATCCGTTATGGTCTAGGATGATGGTAATAATACACTCACAGAGGTTCATCCGTTATGGTCTAGGATGATGGTAATAATACACTCACAGAGGTTCATCCGTTATGGTCTAGGATGATGGTAATAATACACTCACAGAGGTTCATCCGTTATGGTCTAGGATGATGGTAATAATACACTCACAGAGGTTCATCCGTTATGGTCTAGGATGATGGTAATAATACACTCACAGAGGTTCATCCGTTATGGTCTAGGATGATGGTAATAATACACTCACAGAGGTTCATCCGTTATGGTCTAGGATGATGGTAATAATACACTCACAGAGGTTCATCCGTTATGGTCTAGGATGATGGTAATAATACACTCACAGAGGTTCATCCGTTATGGTCTAGGATGATGGTAATAATACACTCACAGAGGTTCATCCGTTATGGTCTAGGATGATGGTAATAATACACTCACAGAGGTTCATCCGTTATGGTCTAGGATGATGGTAATAATACACTCACAGAGGTTCATCCGTTATGGTCTAGGATGATGGTAATAATACACTCACAGAGGTTCATCCGTTATGGTCTAGGATGATGGTAATAATACACTCACAGAGGTTCATCCGTTATGGTCTAGGATGATGGTAATAATACACTCACAGAGGTTCATCCGTTATGGTCTAGGATGATGGTAATAATACACTCACAGAGGTTCATCCGTTATGGTCTAGGATGATGGTAATAATACACTCACAGAGGTTCATCCGTTATGGTCTAGGATGATGGTAATAATACACTCACAGAGGTTCATCCGTTATGGTCTAGGATGATGGTAATAATACACTCACAGAGGTTCATCCGTTATGGTCTAGGATGATGGTAATAATACACTCACAGAGGTTCATCCGTTATGGTCTAGGATGATGGTAATAATACACTCACAGAGGTTCATCCGTTATGGTCTAGGATGATGGTAATAATACACTCACAGAGGTTCATCCGTTATGGTCTAGGATGATGGTAATAATACACTCACAGAGGTTCATCCGTTATGGTCTAGGATGATGGTAATAATACACTCACAGAGGTTCATCCGTTATGGTCTAGGATGATGGTAATAATACACTCACAGAGGTTCATCCGTTATGGTCTAGGATGATGGTAATAATACACTCACAGAGGTTCATCCGTTATGGTCTAGGATGATGGTAATAATACACTCACAGAGGTTCATCCGTTATGGTCTAGGATGATGGTAATAATACACTCACAGAGGTTCATCCGTTATGGTCCAGGATGATGGTAATAATACACTCACAGAGGTTCATCCGTTATGGTCTAGGATGATGGTAATAATACACTCACAGAGGTTCATCCGTTATGGTCTAGGATGATGGTAATAATACACTCACAGAGGTTCATCCGTTATGGTCTAGGATGATGGTAATAATACACTCACAGAGGTTCATCCGTTATGGTCTAGGATGATGGTAATAATACACTCACAGAGGTTCATCCGTTATGGTCTAGGATGATGGTAATAATACACTCACAGAGGTTCATCCGTTATGGTCTAGGATGATGGTAATAATACACTCACAGAGGTTCATCCGTTATGGTCTAGGATGATGGTAATAATACACTCACAGAGGTTCATCCGTTATGGTCTAGGATGATGGTAATAATACACTCACAGAGGTTCATCCGTTATGGTCCAGGATGATGGTAATAATACACTCACAGAGGTTCATCCGTTATGGTCTAGGATGATGGTAATAATACACTCACAGAGGTTCATCCGTTATGGTCAGGATGATGGTAATAATACACTCACAGAGGTTCATCCGTTATGGTCTAGGATGATGGTAATAATACACTCACAGAGGTTCATCCGTTATGGTCTAGGATGATGGTAATAATACACTCACAGAGGTTCATCCGTTATGGTCTAGGATGATGGTAATAATACACTCACAGAGGTTCATCCGTTATGGTCTAGGATGATGGTAATAATACACTCACAGAGGTTCATCCGTTATGGTCTAGGATGATGGTAATAATACACTCACAGAGGTTCATCCGTTATGGTCTAGGATGATGGTAATAATACACTCACAGAGGTTCATCCGTTATGGTCTAGGATGATGGTAATAATACACTCACAGAGGTTCATCCGTTATGGTCTAGGATGATGGTAATAATACACTCACAGAGGTTCATCCGTTATGGTCTAGGATGATGGTAATAATACACTCACAGAGGTTCATCCGTTATGGTCTAGGATGATGGTAATAATACACTCACAGAGGTTCATCCGTTATGGTCCAGGATGATGGTAATAATACACTCACAGAGGTTCATCCGTTATGGTCTAGGATGATGGTAATAATACACTCACAGAGGTTCATCCGTTATGGTCTAGGATGATGGTAATAATACACTCACAGAGGTTCATCCGTTATGGTCTAGGATGATGGTAATAATACACTCACAGAGGTTCATCCGTTATGGTCTAGGATGATGGTAATAATACACTCACAGAGGTTCATCCGTTATGGTCTAGGATGATGGTAATAATACACTCACAGAGGTTCATCCGTTATGGTCTAGGATGATGGTAATAATACACTCACAGAGGTTCATCCGTTATGGTCCAGGATGATGGTAATAATACACTCACAGAGGTTCATCCGTTATGGTCTAGGATGATGGTAATAATACACTCACAGAGGTTCATCCGTTATGGTCTAGGATGATGGTAATAATACACTCACAGAGGTTCATCCGTTATGGTCTAGGATGATGGTAATAATACACTCACAGAGGTTCATCCGTTATGGTCTAGGATGATGGTAATAATACACTCACAGAGGTTCATCCGTTATGGTCTAGGATGATGGTAATAATACACTCACAGAGGTTCATCCGTTATGGTCCAGGATGATGGTAATAATACACTCACAGAGGTTCATCCGTTATGGTCTAGGATGATGGTAATAATACACTCACAGAGGTTCATCCGTTATGGTCCAGGATGATGGTAATAATACACTCACAGAGGTTCATCCGTTATGGTCTAGGATGATGGTAATAATACACTCACAGAGGTTCATCCGTTATGGTCTAGGATGATGGTAATAATACACTCACAGAGGTTCATCCGTTATGGTCTAGGATGATGGTAATAATACACTCACAGAGGTTCATCCGTTATGGTCTAGGATGATGGTAATAATACACTCACAGAGGTTCATCCGTTATGGTCTAGGATGATGGTAATAATACACTCACAGAGGTTCATCCGTTATGGTCTAGGATGATGGTAATAATACACTCACAGAGGTTCATCCGTTATGGTCTAGGATGATGGTAATAATACACTCACAGAGGTTCATCCGTTATGGTCCTAGGATGATGGTAATAATACACTCACAGAGGTTCATCCGTTATGGTCTAGGATGATGGTAATAATACACTCACAGAGGTTCATCCGTTATGGTCTAGGATGATGGTAATAATACACTCACAGAGGTTCATCCGTTATGGTCTAGGATGATGGTAATAATACACTCACAGAGGTTCATCCGTTATGGTCTAGGATGATGGTAATAATACACTCACAGAGGTTCATCCGTTATGGTCTAGGATGATGGTAATAATACACTCACAGAGGTTCATCCGTTATGGTCTAGGATGATGGTAATAATACACTCACAGAGGTTCATCCGTTATGGTCTAGGATGATGGTAATAATACACTCACAGAGGTTCATCCGTTATGGTCTAGGATGATGGTAATAATACACTCACAGAGGTTCATCCGTTATGGTCTAGGATGATGGTAATAATACACTCACAGAGGTTCATCCGTTATGGTCTAGGATGATGGTAATAATACACTCACAGAGGTTCATCCGTTATGGTCTAGGATGATGGTAATAATACACTCACAGAGGTTCATCCGTTATGGTCTAGGATGATGGTAATAATACACTCACAGAGGTTCATCCGTTATGGTCAAGGATGATGGTAATAATACACTCACAGAGGTTCATCCGTTATGGTCTAGGATGATGGTAATAATACACTCACAGAGGTTCATCCGTTATGGTCTAGGATGATGGTAATAATACACTCACAGAGGTTCATCCGTTATGGTCCAGGATGATGGTAATAATACACTCACAGAGGTTCATCCGTTATGTCCTAGGATGATGGTAATAATACACTCACAGAGGTTCATCCGTTATGGTCTAGGATGATGGTAATAATACACTCACAGAGGTTCATCCGTTATGGTCTAGGATGATGGTAATAATACACTCACAGAGGTTCATCCGTTATGGTCCAGGATGATGGTAATAATACACTCACAGAGGTTCATCCGTTATGGTCTAGGATGATGGTAATAATACACTCACAGAGGTTCATCCGTTATGGTCTAGGATGATGGTAATAATACACTCACAGAGGTTCATCCGTTATGGTCTAGGATGATGGTAATAATACACTCACAGAGGTTCATCCGTTATGGTCTAGGATGATGGTAATAATACACTCACAGAGGTTCATCCGTTATGGTCTAGGATGATGGTAATAATACACTCACAGAGGTTCATCCGTTATGGTCTAGGATGATGGTAATAATACACTCACAGAGGTTCATCCGTTATGGTCTAGGATGATGGTAATAATACACTCACAGAGGTTCATCCGTTATGGTCTAGGATGATGGTAATAATACACTCACAGAGGTTCATCCGTTATGGTCTAGGATGATGGTAATAATACACTCACAGAGGTTCATCCGTTATGGTCTAGGATGATGGTAATAATACACTCACAGAGGTTCATCCGTTATGGTCTAGGATGATGGTAATAATACACTCACAGAGGTTCATCCGTTATGGTCTAGGATGATGGTAATAATACACTCACAGAGGTTCATCCGTTATGGTCTAGGATGATGGTAATAATACACTCACAGAGGTTCATCCGTTATGGTCTAGGATGATGGTAATAATACACTCACAGAGGTTCATCCGTTATGGTCTAGGATGATGGTAATAATACACTCACAGAGGTTCATCCGTTATGGTCCAGGATGATGGTAATAATACACTCACAGAGGTTCATCCGTTATGGTCTAGGATGATGGTAATAATACACTCACAGAGGTTCATCCGTTATGGTCTAGGATGATGGTAATAATACACTCACAGAGGTTCATCCGTTATGGTCTAGGATGATGGTAATAATACACTCACAGAGGTTCATCCGTTATGGTCTAGGATGATGGTAATAATACACTCACAGAGGTTCATCCGTTATGGTCTAGGATGATGGTAATAATACACTCACAGAGGTTCATCCGTTATGGTCTAGGATGATGGTAATAATACACTCACAGAGGTTCATCCGTTATGGTCTAGGATGATGGTAATAATACACTCACAGAGGTTCATCCGTTATGGTCCAGGATGATGGTAATAATACACTCACAGAGGTTCATCCGTTATGGTCCAGGATGATGGTAATAATACACTCACAGAGGTTCATCCGTTATGGTCTAGGATGATGGTAATAATACACTCACAGAGGTTCATCCGTTATGGTCTAGGATGATGGTAATAATACACTCACAGAGGTTCATCCGTTATGGTCTAGGATGATGGTAATAATACACTCACAGAGGTTCATCCGTTATGGTCTAGGATGATGGTAATAATACACTCACAGAGGTTCATCCGTTATGGTCTAGGATGATGGTAATAATACACTCACAGAGGTTCATCCGTTATGGTCTAGGATGATGGTAATAATACACTCACAGAGGTTCATCCGTTATGGTCTAGGATGATGGTAATAATACACTCACAGAGGTTCATCCGTTATGGTCTAGGATGATGGTAATAATACACTCACAGAGGTTCATCCGTTATGGTCTAGGATGATGGTAATAATACACTCACAGAGGTTCATCCGTTATGGTCTAGGATGATGGTAATAATACACTCACAGAGGTTCATCCGTTATGGTCTAGGATGATGGTAATAATACACTCACAGAGGTTCATCCGTTATGGTCTAGGATGATGGTAATAATACACTCACAGAGGTTCATCCGTTATGGTCCAGGATGATGGTAATAATACACTCACAGAGGTTCATCCGTTATGGTCTAGGATGATGGTAATAATACACTCACAGAGGTTCATCCGTTATGGTCTAGGATGATGGTAATAATACACTCACAGAGGTTAATCCGTTATGGTCTAGGATGATGGTAATAATCACTCACAGAGGTTCATCCGTTATGGTCTAGGATGATGGTAATAATACACTCACAGAGGTTCATCCGTTATGGTCTAGGATGATGGTAATAATACACTCACAGAGGTTCATCCGTTATGGTCTAGGATGATGGTAATAATACACTCACAGAGGTTCATCCGTTATGGTCTAGGATGATGGTAATAATACACTCACAGAGGTTCATCCGTTATGGTCTAGGATGATGGTAATAATACACTCACAGAGGTTCATCCGTTATGGTCTAGGATGATGGTAATAATACACTCACAGAGGTTCATCCGTTATGGTCTAGGATGATGGTAATAATACACTCACAGAGGTTCATCCGTTATGGTCCAGGATGATGGTAATAATACACTCACAGAGGTTCATCCGTTATGGTCCAGGATGATGGTAATAATACACTCACAGAGGTTCATCCGTTATGGTCTAGGATGATGGTAATAATACACTCACAGAGGTTCATCCGTTATGGTCTAGGATGATGGTAATAATACACTCACAGAGGTTCATCCGTTATGGTCTAGGATGATGGTAATAATACACTCACAGAGGTTCATCCGTTATGGTCTAGGATGATGGTAATAATACACTCACAGAGGTTCATCCGTTATGGTCTAGGATGATGGTAATAATACACTCACAGAGGTTCATCCGTTATGGTCTAGGATGATGGTAATAATACACTCACAGAGGTTCATCCGTTATGGTCTAGGATGATGGTAATAATACACTCACAGAGGTTCATCCGTTATGGTCCAGGATGATGGTAATAATACACTCACAGAGGTTCATCCGTTATGGTCTAGGATGATGGTAATAATACACTCACAGAGGTTCATCCGTTATGGTCCAGGATGATGGTAATAATACACTCACAGAGGTTCATCCGTTATGGTCTAGGATGATGGTAATAATACACTCACAGAGGTTCATCCGTTATGGTCTAGGATGATGGTAATAATACACTCACAGAGGTTCATCCGTTATGGTCTAGGATGATGGTAATAATACACTCACAGAGGTTCATCCGTTATGGTCCAGGATGATGGTAATAATACACTCACAGAGGTTCATCCGTTATGGTCCAGGATGATGGTAATAATACACTCACAGAGGTTCATCCGTTATGGTCTAGGATGATGGTAATAATACACTCACAGAGGTTCATCCGTTATGGTCTAGGATGATGGTAATAATACACTCACAGAGGTTCATCCGTTATGGTCTAGGATGATGGTAATAATACACTCACAGAGGTTCATCCGTTATGGTCTAGGATGATGGTAATAATACACTCACAGAGGTTCATCCGTTATGGTCTAGGATGATGGTAATAATACACTCACAGAGGTTCATCCGTTATGGTCTAGGATGATGGTAATAATACACTCACAGAGGTTCATCCGTTATGGTCTAGGATGATGGTAATAATACACTCACAGAGGTTCATCCGTTATGGTCTAGGATGATGGTAATAATACACTCACAGAGGTTCATCCGTTATGGTCCAGGATGATGGTAATAATACACTCACAGAGGTTCATCCGTTATGGTCTAGGATGATGGTAATAATACACTCACAGAGGTTCATCCGTTATGGTCCAGGATGATGGTAATAATACACTCACAGAGGTTCATCCGTTATGGTCTAGGATGATGGTAATAATACACTCACAGAGGTTCATCCGTTATGGTCTAGGATGATGGTAATAATACACTCACAGAGGTTCATCCGTTATGGTCTAGGATGATGGTAATAATACACTCACAGAGGTTCATCCGTTATGGTCTAGGATGATGGTAATAATACACTCACAGAGGTTCATCCGTTATGGTCTAGGATGATGGTAATAATACACTCACAGAGGTTCATCCGTTATGGTCCAGGATGATGGTAATAATACACTCACAGAGGTTCATCCGTTATGGTCCAGGATGATGGTAATAATACACTCACAGAGGTTCATCCGTTATGGTCCAGGATGATGGTAATAATACACTCACAGAGGTTCATCCGTTATGGTCCAGGATGATGGTAATAATACACTCACAGAGGTTCATCCGTTATGGTCCAGGATGATGGTAATAATACACTCACAGAGGTTCATCCGTTATGGTCCAGGATGATGGTAATAATACACTCACAGAGGTTCATCCGTTATGGTCTAGGATGATGGTAATAATACACTCACAGAGGTTCATCCGTTATGGTCTAGGATGATGGTAATAATACACTCACAGAGGTTCATCCGTTATGGTCTAGGATGATGGTAATAATACACTCACAGAGGTTCATCCGTTATGGTCTAGGATGATGGTAATAATACACTCACAGAGGTTCATCCGTTATGGTCTAGGATGATGGTAATAATACACTCACAGAGGTTCATCCGTTATGGTCTAGGATGATGGTAATAATACACTCACAGAGGTTCATCCGTTATGGTCTAGGATGATGGTAATAATACACTCACAGAGGTTCATCCGTTATGGTCTAGGATGATGGTAATAATACACTCACAGAGGTTCATCCGTTATGGTCCAGGATGATGGTAATAATACACTCACAGAGGTTCATCCGTTATGGTCTAGGATGATGGTAATAATACACTCACAGAGGTTCATCCGTTATGGTCTAGGATGATGGTAATAATACACTCACAGAGGTTCATCCGTTATGGTCTAGGATGATGGTAATAATACACTCACAGAGGTTCATCCGTTATGGTCTAGGATGATGGTAATAATACACTCACAGAGGTTCATCCGTTATGGTCTAGGATGATGGTAATAATACACTCACAGAGGTTCATCCGTTATGGTCTAGGATGATGGTAATAATACACTCACAGAGGTTCATCCGTTATGGTCTAGGATGATGGTAATAATACACTCACAGAGGTTCATCCGTTATGGTCTAGGATGATGGTAATAATACACTCACAGAGGTTCATCCGTTATGGTCTAGGATGATGGTAATAATACACTCACAGAGGTTCATCCGTTATGGTCTAGGATGATGGTAATAATACACTCACAGAGGTTCATCCGTTATGGTCTAGGATGATGGTAATAATACACTCACAGAGGTTCATCCGTTATGGTCTAGGATGATGGTAATAATACACTCACAGAGGTTCATCCGTTATGGTCCAGGATGATGGTAATAATACACTCACAGAGGTTCATCCGTTATGGTCTAGGATGATGGTAATAATACACTCACAGAGGTTCATCCGTTATGGTCTAGGATGATGGTAATAATACACTCACAGAGGTTCATCCGTTATGGTCTAGGATGATGGTAATAATACACTCACAGAGGTTCATCCGTTATGGTCTAGGATGATGGTAATAATACACTCACAGAGGTTCATCCGTTATGGTCTAGGATGATGGTAATAATACACTCACAGAGGTTCATCCGTTATGGTCTAGGATGATGGTAATAATACACTCACAGAGGTTCATCCGTTATGGTCTAGGATGATGGTAATAATACACTCACAGAGGTTCATCCGTTATGGTCCAGGATGATGGTAATAATACACTCACAGAGGTTCATCCGTTATGGTCTAGGATGATGGTAATAATACACTCACAGAGGTTCATCCGTTATGGTCTAGGATGATGGTAATAATACACTCACAGAGGTTCATCCGTTATGGTCCAGGATGATGGTAATAATACACTCACAGAGGTTCATCCGTTATGGTCTAGGATGATGGTAATAATACACTCACAGAGGTTCATCCGTTATGGTCTAGGATGATGGTAATAATACACTCACAGAGGTTCATCCGTTATGGTCTAGGATGATGGTAATAATACACTCACAGAGGTTCATCCGTTATGGTCCAGGATGATGGTAATAATACACTCACAGAGGTTCATCCGTTATGGTCTAGGATGATGGTAATAATACACTCACAGAGGTTCATCCGTTATGGTCTAGGATGATGGTAATAATACACTCACAGAGGTTCATCCGTTATGGTCTAGGATGATGGTAATAATACACTCACAGAGGTTCATCCGTTATGGTCTAGGATGATGGTAATAATACACTCACAGAGGTTCATCCGTTATGGTCTAGGATGATGGTAATAATACACTCACAGAGGTTCATCCGTTATGGTCTAGGATGATGGTAATAATACACTCACAGAGGTTCATCCGTTATGGTCTAGGATGATGGTAATAATACACTCACAGAGGTTCATCCGTTATGGTCCAGGATGATGGTAATAATACACTCACAGAGGTTCATCCGTTATGGTCTAGGATGATGGTAATAATACACTCACAGAGGTTCATCCGTTATGGTCTAGGATGATGGTAATAATACACTCACAGAGGTTCATCCGTTATGGTCTAGGATGATGGTAATAATACACTCACAGAGGTTCATCCGTTATGGTCTAGGATGATGGTAATAATACACTCACAGAGGTTCATCCGTTATGGTCCAGGATGATGGTAATAATACACTCACAGAGGTTCATCCGTTATGGTCTAGGATGATGGTAATAATACACTCACAGAGGTTCATCCGTTATGGTCTAGGATGATGGTAATAATACACTCACAGAGGTTCATCCGTTATGGTCTAGGATGATGGTAATAATACACTCACAGAGGTTCATCCGTTATGGTCTAGGATGATGGTAATAATACACTCACAGAGGTTCATCCGTTATGGTCCAGGATGATGGTAATAATACACTCACAGAGGTTCATCCGTTATGGTCCAGGATGATGGTAATAATACACTCACAGAGGTTCATCCGTTATGGTCTAGGATGATGGTAATAATACACTCACAGAGGTTCATCCGTTATGGTCTAGGATGATGGTAATAATACACTCACAGAGGTTCATCCGTTATGGTCCAGGATGATGGTAATAATACACTCACAGAGGTTCATCCGTTATGGTCTAGGATGATGGTAATAATACACTCACAGAGGTTCATCCGTTATGGTCTAGGATGATGGTAATAATACACTCACAGAGGTTCATCCGTTATGGTCTAGGATGATGGTAATAATACACTCACAGAGGTTCATCCGTTATGGTCTAGGATGATGGTAATAATACACTCACAGAGGTTCATCCGTTATGGTCTAGGATGATGGTAATAATACACTCACAGAGGTTCATCCGTTATGGTCTAGGATGATGGTAATAATACACTCACAGAGGTTCATCCGTTATGGTCTAGGATGATGGTAATAATACACTCACAGAGGTTCATCCGTTATGGTCTAGGATGATGGTAATAATACACTCACAGAGGTTCATCCGTTATGGTCCAGGATGATGGTAATAATACACTCACAGAGGTTCATCCGTTATGGTCCAGGATGATGGTAATAATACACTCACAGAGGTTCATCCGTTATGGTCTAGGATGATGGTAATAATACACTCACAGAGGTTCATCCGTTATGGTCTAGGATGATGGTAATAATACACTCACAGAGGTTCATCCGTTATGGTCTAGGATGATGGTAATAATACACTCACAGAGGTTCATCCGTTATGGTCTAGGATGATGGTAATAATACACTCACAGAGGTTCATCCGTTATGGTCCAGGATGATGGTAATAATACACTCACAGAGGTTCATCCGTTATGGTCCAGGATGATGGTAATAATACACTCACAGAGGTTCATCCGTTATGGTCTAGGATGATGGTAATAATACACTCACAGAGGTTCATCCGTTATGGTCTAGGATGATGGTAATAATACACTCACAGAGGTTCATCCGTTATGGTCTAGGATGATGGTAATAATACACTCACAGAGGTTCATCCGTTATGGTCCAGGATGATGGTAATAATACACTCACAGAGGTTCATCCGTTATGGTCTAGGATGATGGTAATAATACACTCACAGAGGTTCATCCGTTATGGTCTAGGATGATGGTAATAATACACTCACAGAGGTTCATCCGTTATGGTCTAGGATGATGGTAATAATACACTCACAGAGGTTCATCCGTTATGGTCTAGGATGATGGTAATAATACACTCACAGAGGTTCATCCGTTATGGTCTAGGATGATGGTAATAATACACTCACAGAGGTTCATCCGTTATGGTCTAGGATGATGGTAATAATACACTCACAGAGGTTCATCCGTTATGGTCTAGGATGATGGTAATAATACACTCACAGAGGTTCATCCGTTATGGTCCAGGATGATGGTAATAATACACTCACAGAGGTTCATCCGTTATGGTCTAGGATGATGGTAATAATACACTCACAGAGGTTCATCCGTTATGGTCTAGGATGATGGTAATAATACACTCACAGAGGTTCATCCGTTATGGTCTAGGATGATGGTAATAATACACTCACAGAGGTTCATCCGTTATGGTCCAGGATGATGGTAATAATACACTCACAGAGGTTCATCCGTTATGGTCTAGGATGATGGTAATAATACACTCACAGAGGTTCATCCGTTATGGTCTAGGATGATGGTAATAATACACTCACAGAGGTTCATCCGTTATGGTCTAGGATGATGGTAATAATACACTCACAGAGGTTCATCCGTTATGGTCTAGGATGATGGTAATAATACACTCACAGAGGTTCATCCGTTATGGTCCAGGATGATGGTAATAATACACTCACAGAGGTTCATCCGTTATGGTCCAGGATGATGGTAATAATACACTCACAGAGGTTCATCCGTTATGGTCTAGGATGATGGTAATAATACACTCACAGAGGTTCATCCGTTATGGTCTAGGATGATGGTAATAATACACTCACAGAGGTTCATCCGTTATGGTCTAGGATGATGGTAATAATACACTCACAGAGGTTCATCCGTTATGGTCTAGGATGATGGTAATAATACACTCACAGAGGTTCATCCGTTATGGTCCAGGATGATGGTAATAATACACTCACAGAGGTTCATCCGTTATGGTCTAGGATGATGGTAATAATACACTCACAGAGGTTCATCCGTTATGGTCTAGGATGATGGTAATAATACACTCACAGAGGTTCATCCGTTATGGTCTAGGATGATGGTAATAATACACTCACAGAGGTTCATCCGTTATGGTCCAGGATGATGGTAATAATACACTCACAGAGGTTCATCCGTTATGGTCTAGGATGATGGTAATAATACACTCACAGAGGTTCATCCGTTATGGTCTAGGATGATGGTAATAATACACTCACAGAGGTTCATCCGTTATGGTCCAGGATGATGGTAATAATACACTCACAGAGGTTCATCCGTTATGGTCTAGGATGATGGTAATAATACACTCACAGAGGTTCATCCGTTATGGTCTAGGATGATGGTAATAATACACTCACAGAGGTTCATCCGTTATGGTCTAGGATGATGGTAATAATACACTCACAGAGGTTCATCCGTTATGGTCTAGGATGATGGTAATAATACACTCACAGAGGTTCATCCGTTATGGTCTAGGATGATGGTAATAATACACTCACAGAGGTTCATCCGTTATGGTCTAGGATGATGGTAATAATACACTCACAGAGGTTCATCCGTTATGGTCTAGGATGATGGTAATAATACACTCACAGAGGTTCATCCGTTATGGTCTAGGATGATGGTAATAATACACTCACAGAGGTTCATCCGTTATGGTCTAGGATGATGGTAATAATACACTCACAGAGGTTCATCCGTTATGGTCCAGGATGATGGTAATAATACACTCACAGAGGTTCATCCGTTATGGTCCAGGATGATGGTAATAATACACTCACAGAGGTTCATCCGTTATGGTCTAGGATGATGGTAATAATACACTCACAGAGGTTCATCCGTTATGGTCTAGGATGATGGTAATAATACACTCACAGAGGTTCATCCGTTATGGTCTAGGATGATGGTAATAATACACTCACAGAGGTTCATCCGTTATGGTCCAGGATGATGGTAATAATACACTCACAGAGGTTCATCCGTTATGGTCTAGGATGATGGTAATAATACACTCACAGAGGTTCATCCGTTATGGTCTAGGATGATGGTAATAATACACTCACAGAGGTTCATCCGTTATGGTCTAGGATGATGGTAATAATACACTCACAGAGGTTCATCCGTTATGGTCTAGGATGATGGTAATAATACACTCACAGAGGTTCATCCGTTATGGTCTAGGATGATGGTAATAATACACTCACAGAGGTTCATCCGTTATGGTCTAGGATGATGGTAATAATACACTCACAGAGGTTCATCCGTTATGGTCCAGGATGATGGTAATAATACACTCACAGAGGTTCATCCGTTATGGTCTAGGATGATGGTAATAATACACTCACAGAGGTTCATCCGTTATGGTCTAGGATGATGGTAATAATACACTCACAGAGGTTCATCCGTTATGGTCTAGGATGATGGTAATAATACACTCACAGAGGTTCATCCGTTATGGTCTAGGATGATGGTAATAATACACTCACAGAGGTTCATCCGTTATGGTCTAGGATGATGGTAATAATACACTCACAGAGGTTCATCCGTTATGGTCTAGGATGATGGTAATAATACACTCACAGAGGTTCATCCGTTATGGTCTAGGATGATGGTAATAATACACTCACAGAGGTTCATCCGTTATGGTCCAGGATGATGGTAATAATACACTCACAGAGGTTCATCCGTTATGGTCTAGGATGATGGTAATAATACACTCACAGAGGTTCATCCGTTATGGTCTAGGATGATGGTAATAATACACTCACAGAGGTTCATCCGTTATGGTCTAGGATGATGGTAATAATACACTCACAGAGGTTCATCCGTTATGGTCCAGGATGATGGTAATAATACACTCACAGAGGTTCATCCGTTATGGTCTAGGATGATGGTAATAATACACTCACAGAGGTTCATCCGTTATGGTCTAGGATGATGGTAATAATACACTCACAGAGGTTCATCCGTTATGGTCTAGGATGATGGTAATAATACACTCACAGAGGTTCATCCGTTATGGTCTAGGATGATGGTAATAATACACTCACAGAGGTTCATCCGTTATGGTCTAGGATGATGGTAATAATACACTCACAGAGGTTCATCCGTTATGGTCTAGGATGATGGTAATAATACACTCACAGAGGTTCATCCGTTATGGTCCAGGATGATGGTAATAATACACTCACAGAGGTTCATCCGTTATGGTCTAGGATGATGGTAATAATACACTCACAGAGGTTCATCCGTTATGGTCTAGGATGATGGTAATAATACACTCACAGAGGTTCATCCGTTATGGTCCAGGATGATGGTAATAATACACTCACAGAGGTTCATCCGTTATGGTCTAGGATGATGGTAATAATACACTCACAGAGGTTCATCCGTTATGGTCCAGGATGATGGTAATAATACACTCACAGAGGTTCATCCGTTATGGTCTAGGATGATGGTAATAATACACTCACAGAGGTTCATCCGTTATGGTCTAGGATGATGGTAATAATACACTCACAGAGGTTCATCCGTTATGGTCTAGGATGATGGTAATAATACACTCACAGAGGTTCATCCGTTATGGTCTAGGATGATGGTAATAATACACTCACAGAGGTTCATCCGTTATGGTCTAGGATGATGGTAATAATACACTCACAGAGGTTCATCCGTTATGGTCTAGGATGATGGTAATAATACACTCACAGAGGTTCATCCGTTATGGTCTAGGATGATGGTAATAATACACTCACAGAGGTTCATCCGTTATGGTCTAGGATGATGGTAATAATACACTCACAGAGGTTCATCCGTTATGGTCTAGGATGATGGTAATAATACACTCACAGAGGTTCATCCGTTATGGTCTAGGATGATGGTAATAATACACTCACAGAGGTTCATCCGTTATGGTCTAGGATGATGGTAATAATACACTCACAGAGGTTCATCCGTTATGGTCTAGGATGATGGTAATAATACACTCACAGAGGTTCATCCGTTATGGTCTAGGATGATGGTAATAATACACTCACAGAGGTTCATCCGTTATGGTCTAGGATGATGGTAATAATACACTCACAGAGGTTCATCCGTTATGGTCTAGGATGATGGTAATAATACACTCACAGAGGTTCATCCGTTATGGTCTAGGATGATGGTAATAATACACTCACAGAGGTTCATCCGTTATGGTCTAGGATGATGGTAATAATACACTCACAGAGGTTCATCCGTTATGGTCTAGGATGATGGTAATAATACACTCACAGAGGTTCATCCGTTATGGTCTAGGATGATGGTAATAATACACTCACAGAGGTTCATCCGTTATGGTCTAGGATGATGGTAATAATACACTCACAGAGGTTCATCCGTTATGGTCTAGGATGATGGTAATAATACACTCACAGAGGTTCATCCGTTATGGTCTAGGATGATGGTAATAATACACTCACAGAGGTTCATCCGTTATGGTCTAGGATGATGGTAATAATACACTCACAGAGGTTCATCCGTTATGGTCTAGGATGATGGTAATAATACACTCACAGAGGTTCATCCGTTATGGTCCAGGATGATGGTAATAATACACTCACAGAGGTTCATCCGTTATGGTCTAGGATGATGGTAATAATACACTCACAGAGGTTCATCCGTTATGGTCTAGGATGATGGTAATAATACACTCACAGAGGTTCATCCGTTATGGTCTAGGATGATGGTAATAATACACTCACAGAGGTTCATCCGTTATGGTCTAGGATGATGGTAATAATACACTCACAGAGGTTCATCCGTTATGGTCTAGGATGATGGTAATAATACACTCACAGAGGTTCATCCGTTATGGTCTAGGATGATGGTAATAATACACTCACAGAGGTTCATCCGTTATGGTCTAGGATGATGGTAATAATACACTCACAGAGGTTCATCCGTTATGGTCTAGGATGATGGTAATAATACACTCACAGAGGTTCATCCGTTATGGTCTAGGATGATGGTAATAATACACTCACAGAGGTTCATCCGTTATGGTCCAGGATGATGGTAATAATACACTCACAGAGGTTCATCCGTTATGGTCCAGGATGATGGTAATAATACACTCACAGAGGTTCATCCGTTATGGTCTAGGATGATGGTAATAATACACTCACAGAGGTTCATCCGTTATGGTCTAGGATGATGGTAATAATACACTCACAGAGGTTCATCCGTTATGGTCTAGGATGATGGTAATAATACACTCACAGAGGTTCATCCGTTATGGTCTAGGATGATGGTAATAATACACTCACAGAGGTTCATCCGTTATGGTCTAGGATGATGGTAATAATACACTCACAGAGGTTCATCCGTTATGGTCTAGGATGATGGTAATAATACACTCACAGAGGTTCATCCGTTATGGTCTAGGATGATGGTAATAATACACTCACAGAGGTTCATCCGTTATGGTCTAGGATGATGGTAATAATACACTCACAGAGGTTCATCCGTTATGGTCTAGGATGATGGTAATAATACACTCACAGAGGTTCATCCGTTATGGTCTAGGATGATGGTAATAATACACTCACAGAGGTTCATCCGTTATGGTCAAGGATGATGGTAATAATACACTCACAGAGGTTCATCCGTTATGGTCATGGATGATGGTAATAATACACTCACAGAGGTTCATCCGTTATGGTCTAGGATGATGGTAATAATACACTCACAGAGGTTCATCCGTTATGGTCTAGGATGATGGTAATAATACACTCACAGAGGTTCATCCGTTATGGTCTAGGATGATGGTAATAATACACTCACAGAGGTTCATCCGTTATGGTCTAGGATGATGGTAATAATACACTCACAGAGGTTCATCCGTTATGGTCTAGGATGATGGTAATAATACACTCACAGAGGTTCATCCGTTATGGTCTAGGATGATGGTAATAATACACTCACAGAGGTTCATCCGTTATGGTCTAGGATGATGGTAATAATACACTCACAGAGGTTCATCCGTTATGGTCCAGGATGATGGTAATAATACACTCACAGAGGTTCATCCGTTATGGTCTAGGATGATGGTAATAATACACTCACAGAGGTTCATCCGTTATGGTCCAGGATGATGGTAATAATACACTCACAGAGGTTCATCCGTTATGGTCTAGGATGATGGTAATAATACACTCACAGAGGTTCATCCGTTATGGTCTAGGATGATGGTAATAATACACTCACAGAGGTTCATCCGTTATGGTCTAGGATGATGGTAATAATACACTCACAGAGGTTCATCCGTTATGGTCTAGGATGATGGTAATAATACACTCACAGAGGTTCATCCGTTATGGTCTAGGATGATGGTAATAATACACTCACAGAGGTTCATCCGTTATGGTCTAGGATGATGGTAATAATACACTCACAGAGGTTCATCCGTTATGGTCTAGGATGATGGTAATAATACACTCACAGAGGTTCATCCGTTATGGTCTAGGATGATGGTAATAATACACTCACAGAGGTTCATCCGTTATGGTCTAGGATGATGGTAATAATACACTCACAGAGGTTCATCCGTTATGGTCCAGGATGATGGTAATAATACACTCACAGAGGTTCATCCGTTATGGTCTAGGATGATGGTAATAATACACTCACAGAGGTTCATCCGTTATGGTCTAGGATGATGGTAATAATACACTCACAGAGGTTCATCCGTTATGGTCTAGGATGATGGTAATAATACACTCACAGAGGTTCATCCGTTATGGTCTAGGATGATGGTAATAATACACTCACAGAGGTTCATCCGTTATGGTCTAGGATGATGGTAATAATACACTCACAGAGGTTCATCCGTTATGGTCTAGGATGATGGTAATAATACACTCACAGAGGTTCATCCGTTATGGTCTAGGATGATGGTAATAATACACTCACAGAGGTTCATCCGTTATGGTCTAGGATGATGGTAATAATACACTCACAGAGGTTCATCCGTTATGGTCTAGGATGATGGTAATAATACACTCACAGAGGTTCATCCGTTATGGTCTAGGATGATGGTAATAATACACTCACAGAGGTTCATCCGTTATGGTCTAGGATGATGGTAATAATACACTCACAGAGGTTCATCCGTTATGGTCTAGGATGATGGTAATAATACACTCACAGAGGTTCATCCGTTATGGTCTAGGATGATGGTAATAATACACTCACAGAGGTTCATCCGTTATGGTCTAGGATGATGGTAATAATACACTCACAGAGGTTCATCCGTTATGGTCTAGGATGATGGTAATAATACACTCACAGAGGTTCATCCGTTATGGTCTAGGATGATGGTAATAATACACTCACAGAGGTTCATCCGTTATGGTCTAGGATGATGGTAATAATACACTCACAGAGGTTCATCCGTTATGGTCTAGGATGATGGTAATAATACACTCACAGAGGTTCATCCGTTATGGTCTAGGATGATGGTAATAATACACTCACAGAGGTTCATCCGTTATGGTCTAGGATGATGGTAATAATACACTCACAGAGGTTCATCCGTTATGGTCTAGGATGATGGTAATAATACACTCACAGAGGTTCATCCGTTATGGTCTAGGATGATGGTAATAATACACTCACAGAGGTTCATCCGTTATGGTCCAGGATGATGGTAATAATACACTCACAGAGGTTCATCCGTTATGGTCCAGGATGATGGTAATAATACACTCACAGAGGTTCATCCGTTATGGTCAGGATGATGGTAATAATACACTCACAGAGGTTCATCCGTTATGGTCTAGGATGATGGTAATAATACACTCACAGAGGTTCATCCGTTATGGTCTAGGATGATGGTAATAATACACTCACAGAGGTTCATCCGTTATGGTCTAGGATGATGGTAATAATACACTCACAGAGGTTCATCCGTTATGGTCTAGGATGATGGTAATAATACACTCACAGAGGTTCATCCGTTATGGTCTAGGATGATGGTAATAATACACTCACAGAGGTTCATCCGTTATGGTCTAGGATGATGGTAATAATACACTCACAGAGGTTCATCCGTTATGGTCTAGGATGATGGTAATAATACACTCACAGAGGTTCATCCGTTATGGTCCAGGATGATGGTAATAATACACTCACAGAGGTTCATCCGTTATGGTCTAGGATGATGGTAATAATACACTCACAGAGGTTCATCCGTTATGGTCTAGGATGATGGTAATAATACACTCACAGAGGTTCATCCGTTATGGTCTAGGATGATGGTAATAATACACTCACAGAGGTTCATCCGTTATGGTCTAGGATGATGGTAATAATACACTCACAGAGGTTCATCCGTTATGGTCTAGGATGATGGTAATAATACACTCACAGAGGTTCATCCGTTATGGTCTAGGATGATGGTAATAATACACTCACAGAGGTTCATCCGTTATGGTCTAGGATGATGGTAATAATACACTCACAGAGGTTCATCCGTTATGGTCTAGGATGATGGTAATAATACACTCACAGAGGTTCATCCGTTATGGTCTAGGATGATGGTAATAATACACTCACAGAGGTTCATCCGTTATGGTCTAGGATGATGGTAATAATACACTCACAGAGGTTCATCCGTTATGGTCTAGGATGATGGTAATAATACACTCACAGAGGTTCATCCGTTATGGTCTAGGATGATGGTAATAATACACTCACAGAGGTTCATCCGTTATGGTCTAGGATGATGGTAATAATACACTCACAGAGGTTCATCCGTTATGGTCTAGGATGATGGTAATAATACACTCACAGAGGTTCATCCGTTATGGTCTAGGATGATGGTAATAATACACTCACAGAGGTTCATCCGTTATGGTCTAGGATGATGGTAATAATACACTCACAGAGGTTCATCCGTTATGGTCTAGGATGATGGTAATAATACACTCACAGAGGTTCATCCGTTATGGTCCAGGATGATGGTAATAATACACTCACAGAGGTTCATCCGTTATGGTCTAGGATGATGGTAATAATACACTCACAGAGGTTCATCCGTTATGGTCTAGGATGATGGTAATAATACACTCACAGAGGTTCATCCGTTATGGTCTAGGATGATGGTAATAATACACTCACAGAGGTTCATCCGTTATGGTCTAGGATGATGGTAATAATACACTCACAGAGGTTCATCCGTTATGGTCTAGGATGATGGTAATAATACACTCACAGAGGTTCATCCGTTATGGTCTAGGATGATGGTAATAATACACTCACAGAGGTTCATCCGTTATGGTCTAGGATGATGGTAATAATACACTCACAGAGGTTCATCCGTTATGGTCTAGGATGATGGTAATAATACACTCACAGAGGTTCATCCGTTATGGTCTAGGATGATGGTAATAATACACTCACAGAGGTTCATCCGTTATGGTCTAGGATGATGGTAATAATACACTCACAGAGGTTCATCCGTTATGGTCTAGGATGATGGTAATAATACACTCACAGAGGTTCATCCGTTATGGTCTAGGATGATGGTAATAATACACTCACAGAGGTTCATCCGTTATGGTCTAGGATGATGGTAATAATACACTCACAGAGGTTCATCCGTTATGGTCTAGGATGATGGTAATAATACACTCACAGAGGTTCATCCGTTATGGTCTAGGATGATGGTAATAATACACTCACAGAGGTTCATCCGTTATGGTCCAGGATGATGGTAATAATACACTCACAGAGGTTCATCCGTTATGGTCTAGGATGATGGTAATAATACACTCACAGAGGTTCATCCGTTATGGTCTAGGATGATGGTAATAATACACTCACAGAGGTTCATCCGTTATGGTCTAGGATGATGGTAATAATACACTCACAGAGGTTCATCCGTTATGGTCTAGGATGATGGTAATAATACACTCACAGAGGTTCATCCGTTATGGTCTAGGATGATGGTAATAATACACTCACAGAGGTTCATCCGTTATGGTCTAGGATGATGGTAATAATACACTCACAGAGGTTCATCCGTTATGGTCTAGGATGATGGTAATAATACACTCACAGAGGTTCATCCGTTATGGTCTAGGATGATGGTAATAATACACTCACAGAGGTTCATCCGTTATGGTCTAGGATGATGGTAATAATACACTCACAGAGGTTCATCCGTTATGGTCTAGGATGATGGTAATAATACACTCACAGAGGTTCATCCGTTATGGTCTAGGATGATGGTAATAATACACTCACAGAGGTTCATCCGTTATGGTCTAGGATGATGGTAATAATACACTCACAGAGGTTCATCCGTTATGGTCTAGGATGATGGTAATAATACACTCACAGAGGTTCATCCGTTATGGTCTAGGATGATGGTAATAATACACTCACAGAGGTTCATCCGTTATGGTCCAGGATGATGGTAATAATACACTCACAGAGGTTCATCCGTTATGGTCTAGGATGATGGTAATAATACACTCACAGAGGTTCATCCGTTATGGTCTAGGATGATGGTAATAATACACTCACAGAGGTTCATCCGTTATGGTCTAGGATGATGGTAATAATACACTCACAGAGGTTCATCCGTTATGGTCTAGGATGATGGTAATAATACACTCACAGAGGTTCATCCGTTATGGTCTAGGATGATGGTAATAATACACTCACAGAGGTTCATCCGTTATGGTCTAGGATGATGGTAATAATACACTCACAGAGGTTCATCCGTTATGGTCTAGGATGATGGTAATAATACACTCACAGAGGTTCATCCGTTATGGTCTAGGATGATGGTAATAATACACTCACAGAGGTTCATCCGTTATGGTCTAGGATGATGGTAATAATACACTCACAGAGGTTCATCCGTTATGGTCTAGGATGATGGTAATAATACACTCACAGAGGTTCATCCGTTATGGTCTAGGATGATGGTAATAATACACTCACAGAGGTTCATCCGTTATGGTCCAGGATGATGGTAATAATACACTCACAGAGGTTCATCCGTTATGGTCTAGGATGATGGTAATAATACACTCACAGAGGTTCATCCGTTATGGTCTAGGATGATGGTAATAATACACTCACAGAGGTTCATCCGTTATGGTCTAGGATGATGGTAATAATACACTCACAGAGGTTCATCCGTTATGGTCTAGGATGATGGTAATAATACACTCACAGAGGTTCATCCGTTATGGTCTAGGATGATGGTAATAATACACTCACAGAGGTTCATCCGTTATGGTCTAGGATGATGGTAATAATACACTCACAGAGGTTCATCCGTTATGGTCTAGGATGATGGTAATAATACACTCACAGAGGTTCATCCGTTATGGTCAGGATGATGGTAATAATACACTCACAGAGGTTCATCCGTTATGGTCTAGGATGATGGTAATAATACACTCACAGAGGTTCATCCGTTATGGTCCAGGATGATGGTAATAATACACTCACAGAGGTTCATCCGTTATGGTCTAGGATGATGGTAATAATACACTCACAGAGGTTCATCCGTTATGGTCTAGGATGATGGTAATAATACACTCACAGAGGTTCATCCGTTATGGTCTAGGATGATGGTAATAATACACTCACAGAGGTTCATCCGTTATGGTCTAGGATGATGGTAATAATACACTCACAGAGGTTCATCCGTTATGGTCTAGGATGATGGTAATAATACACTCACAGAGGTTCATCCGTTATGGTCTAGGATGATGGTAATAATACACTCACAGAGGTTCATCCGTTATGGTCTAGGATGATGGTAATAATACACTCACAGAGGTTCATCCGTTATGGTCTAGGATGATGGTAATAATACACTCACAGAGGTTCATCCGTTATGGTCCAGGATGATGGTAATAATACACTCACAGAGGTTCATCCGTTATGGTCAGGATGATGGTAATAATACACTCACAGAGGTTCATCCGTTATGGTCCAGGATGATGGTAATAATACACTCACAGAGGTTCATCCGTTATGGTCTAGGATGATGGTAATAATACACTCACAGAGGTTCATCCGTTATGGTCTAGGATGATGGTAATAATACACTCACAGAGGTTCATCCGTTATGGTCTAGGATGATGGTAATAATACACTCACAGAGGTTCATCCGTTATGGTCTAGGATGATGGTAATAATACACTCACAGAGGTTCATCCGTTATGGTCTAGGATGATGGTAATAATACACTCACAGAGGTTCATCCGTTATGGTCTAGGATGATGGTAATAATACACTCACAGAGGTTCATCCGTTATGGTCTAGGATGATGGTAATAATACACTCACAGAGGTTCATCCGTTATGGTCCAGGATGATGGTAATAATACACTCACAGAGGTTCATCCGTTATGGTCTAGGATGATGGTAATAATACACTCACAGAGGTTCATCCGTTATGGTCTAGGATGATGGTAATAATACACTCACAGAGGTTCATCCGTTATGGTCTAGGATGATGGTAATAATACACTCACAGAGGTTCATCCGTTATGGTCTAGGATGATGGTAATAATACACTCACAGAGGTTCATCCGTTATGGTCTAGGATGATGGTAATAATACACTCACAGAGGTTCATCCGTTATGGTCTAGGATGATGGTAATAATACACTCACAGAGGTTCATCCGTTATGGTCTAGGATGATGGTAATAATACACTCACAGAGGTTCATCCGTTATGGTCTAGGATGATGGTAATAATACACTCACAGAGGTTCATCCGTTATGGTCTAGGATGATGGTAATAATACACTCACAGAGGTTCATCCGTTATGGTCTAGGATGATGGTAATAATACACTCACAGAGGTTCATCCGTTATGGTCTAGGATGATGGTAATAATACACTCACAGAGGTTCATCCGTTATGGTCTAGGATGATGGTAATAATACACTCACAGAGGTTCATCCGTTATGGTCTAGGATGATGGTAATAATACACTCACAGAGGTTCATCCGTTATGGTCTAGGATGATGGTAATAATACACTCACAGAGGTTCATCCGTTATGGTCTAGGATGATGGTAATAATACACTCACAGAGGTTCATCCGTTATGGTCTAGGATGATGGTAATAATACACTCACAGAGGTTCATCCGTTATGGTCTAGGATGATGGTAATAATACACTCACAGAGGTTCATCCGTTATGGTCTAGGATGATGGTAATAATACACTCACAGAGGTTCATCCGTTATGGTCTAGGATGATGGTAATAATACACTCACAGAGGTTCATCCGTTATGGTCTAGGATGATGGTAATAATACACTCACAGAGGTTCATCCGTTATGGTCTAGGATGATGGTAATAATACACTCACAGAGGTTCATCCGTTATGGTCTAGGATGATGGTAATAATACACTCACAGAGGTTCATCCGTTATGGTCTAGGATGATGGTAATAATACACTCACAGAGGTTCATCCGTTATGGTCTAGGATGATGGTAATAATACACTCACAGAGGTTCATCCGTTATGGTCTAGGATGATGGTAATAATACACTCACAGAGGTTCATCCGTTATGGTCTAGGATGATGGTAATAATACACTCACAGAGGTTCATCCGTTATGGTCTAGGATGATGGTAATAATACACTCACAGAGGTTCATCCGTTATGGTCTAGGATGATGGTAATAATACACTCACAGAGGTTCATCCGTTATGGTCTAGGATGATGGTAATAATACACTCACAGAGGTTCATCCGTTATGGTCTAGGATGATGGTAATAATACACTCACAGAGGTTCATCCGTTATGGTCTAGGATGATGGTAATAATACACTCACAGAGGTTCATCCGTTATGGTCTAGGATGATGGTAATAATACACTCACAGAGGTTCATCCGTTATGGTCCAGGATGATGGTAATAATACACTCACAGAGGTTCATCCGTTATGGTCTAGGATGATGGTAATAATACACTCACAGAGGTTCATCCGTTATGGTCTAGGATGATGGTAATAATACACTCACAGAGGTTCATCCGTTATGGTCTAGGATGATGGTAATAATACACTCACAGAGGTTCATCCGTTATGGTCTAGGATGATGGTAATAATACACTCACAGAGGTTCATCCGTTATGGTCAAGGATGATGGTAATAATACACTCACAGAGGTTCATCCGTTATGGTCTAGGATGATGGTAATAATACACTCACAGAGGTTCATCCGTTATGGTCTAGGATGATGGTAATAATACACTCACAGAGGTTCATCCGTTATGGTCTAGGATGATGGTAATAATACACTCACAGAGGTTCATCCGTTATGGTCTAGGATGATGGTAATAATACACTCACAGAGGTTCATCCGTTATGGTCCAGGATGATGGTAATAATACACTCACAGAGGTTCATCCGTTATGGTCTAGGATGATGGTAATAATACACTCACAGAGGTTCATCCGTTATGGTCCAGGATGATGGTAATAATACACTCACAGAGGTTCATCCGTTATGGTCTAGGATGATGGTAATAATACACTCACAGAGGTTCATCCGTTATGGTCTAGGATGATGGTAATAATACACTCACAGAGGTTCATCCGTTATGGTCTAGGATGATGGTAATAATACACTCACAGAGGTTCATCCGTTATGGTCTAGGATGATGGTAATAATACACTCACAGAGGTTCATCCGTTATGGTCTAGGATGATGGTAATAATACACTCACAGAGGTTCATCCGTTATGGTCTAGGATGATGGTAATAATACACTCACAGAGGTTCATCCGTTATGGTCTAGGATGATGGTAATAATACACTCACAGAGGTTCATCCGTTATGGTCTAGGATGATGGTAATAATACACTCACAGAGGTTCATCCGTTATGGTCTAGGATGATGGTAATAATACACTCACAGAGGTTCATCCGTTATGGTCAGGATGATGGTAATAATACACTCACAGAGGTTCATCCGTTATGGTCTAGGATGATGGTAATAATACACTCACAGAGGTTCATCCGTTATGGTCTAGGATGATGGTAATAATACACTCACAGAGGTTCATCCGTTATGGTCTAGGATGATGGTAATAATACACTCACAGAGGTTCATCCGTTATGGTCAGGATGATGGTAATAATACACTCACAGAGGTTCATCCGTTATGGTCTAGGATGATGGTAATAATACACTCACAGAGGTTCATCCGTTATGGTCTAGGATGATGGTAATAATACACTCACAGAGGTTCATCCGTTATGGTCTAGGATGATGGTAATAATACACTCACAGAGGTTCATCCGTTATGGTCTAGGATGATGGTAATAATACACTCACAGAGGTTCATCCGTTATGGTCCAGGATGATGGTAATAATACACTCACAGAGGTTCATCCGTTATGGTCTAGGATGATGGTAATAATACACTCACAGAGGTTCATCCGTTATGGTCTAGGATGATGGTAATAATACACTCACAGAGGTTCATCCGTTATGGTCTAGGATGATGGTAATAATACACTCACAGAGGTTCATCCGTTATGGTCTAGGATGATGGTAATAATACACTCACAGAGGTTCATCCGTTATGGTCTAGGATGATGGTAATAATACACTCACAGAGGTTCATCCGTTATGGTCTAGGATGATGGTAATAATACACTCACAGAGGTTCATCCGTTATGGTCTAGGATGATGGTAATAATACACTCACAGAGGTTCATCCGTTATGGTCTAGGATGATGGTAATAATACACTCACAGAGGTTCATCCGTTATGGTCTAGGATGATGGTAATAATACACTCACAGAGGTTCATCCGTTATGGTCTAGGATGATGGTAATAATACACTCACAGAGGTTCATCCGTTATGGTCTAGGATGATGGTAATAATACACTCACAGAGGTTCATCCGTTATGGTCTAGGATGATGGTAATAATACACTCACAGAGGTTCATCCGTTATGGTCTAGGATGATGGTAATAATACACTCACAGAGGTTCATCCGTTATGGTCTAGGATGATGGTAATAATACACTCACAGAGGTTCATCCGTTATGGTCTAGGATGATGGTAATAATACACTCACAGAGGTTCATCCGTTATGGTCAAGGATGATGGTAATAATACACTCACAGAGGTTCATCCGTTATGGTCTAGGATGATGGTAATAATACACTCACAGAGGTTCATCCGTTATGGTCTAGGATGATGGTAATAATACACTCACAGAGGTTCATCCGTTATGGTCTAGGATGATGGTAATAATACACTCACAGAGGTTCATCCGTTATGGTCTAGGATGATGGTAATAATACACTCACAGAGGTTCATCCGTTATGGTCTAGGATGATGGTAATAATACACTCACAGAGGTTCATCCGTTATGGTCTAGGATGATGGTAATAATACACTCACAGAGGTTCATCCGTTATGGTCTAGGATGATGGTAATAATACACTCACAGAGGTTCATCCGTTATGGTCTAGGATGATGGTAATAATACACTCACAGAGGTTCATCCGTTATGGTCTAGGATGATGGTAATAATACACTCACAGAGGTTCATCCGTTATGGTCCAGGATGATGGTAATAATACACTCACAGAGGTTCATCCGTTATGGTCTAGGATGATGGTAATAATACACTCACAGAGGTTCATCCGTTATGGTCTAGGATGATGGTAATAATACACTCACAGAGGTTCATCCGTTATGGTCTAGGATGATGGTAATAATACACTCACAGAGGTTCATCCGTTATGGTCTAGGATGATGGTAATAATACACTCACAGAGGTTCATCCGTTATGGTCTAGGATGATGGTAATAATACACTCACAGAGGTTCATCCGTTATGGTCTAGGATGATGGTAATAATACACTCACAGAGGTTCATCCGTTATGGTCTAGGATGATGGTAATAATACACTCACAGAGGTTCATCCGTTATGGTCCAGGATGATGGTAATAATACACTCACAGAGGTTCATCCGTTATGGTCTAGGATGATGGTAATAATACACTCACAGAGGTTCATCCGTTATGGTCTAGGATGATGGTAATAATACACTCACAGAGGTTCATCCGTTATGGTCTAGGATGATGGTAATAATACACTCACAGAGGTTCATCCGTTATGGTCTAGGATGATGGTAATAATACACTCACAGAGGTTCATCCGTTATGGTCTAGGATGATGGTAATAATACACTCACAGAGGTTCATCCGTTATGGTCTAGGATGATGGTAATAATACACTCACAGAGGTTCATCCGTTATGGTCTAGGATGATGGTAATAATACACTCACAGAGGTTCATCCGTTATGGTCTAGGATGATGGTAATAATACACTCACAGAGGTTCATCCGTTATGGTCCAGGATGATGGTAATAATACACTCACAGAGGTTCATCCGTTATGGTCTAGGATGATGGTAATAATACACTCACAGAGGTTCATCCGTTATGGTCTAGGATGATGGTAATAATACACTCACAGAGGTTCATCCGTTATGGTCTAGGATGATGGTAATAATACACTCACAGAGGTTCATCCGTTATGGTCTAGGATGATGGTAATAATACACTCACAGAGGTTCATCCGTTATGGTCCAGGATGATGGTAATAATACACTCACAGAGGTTCATCCGTTATGGTCCAGGATGATGGTAATAATACACTCACAGAGGTTCATCCGTTATGGTCTAGGATGATGGTAATAATACACTCACAGAGGTTCATCCGTTATGGTCTAGGATGATGGTAATAATACACTCACAGAGGTTCATCCGTTATGGTCTAGGATGATGGTAATAATACACTCACAGAGGTTCATCCGTTATGGTCTAGGATGATGGTAATAATACACTCACAGAGGTTCATCCGTTATGGTCTAGGATGATGGTAATAATACACTCACAGAGGTTCATCCGTTATGGTCTAGGATGATGGTAATAATACACTCACAGAGGTTCATCCGTTATGGTCTAGGATGATGGTAATAATACACTCACAGAGGTTCATCCGTTATGGTCTAGGATGATGGTAATAATACACTCACAGAGGTTCATCCGTTATGGTCCAGGATGATGGTAATAATACACTCACAGAGGTTCATCCGTTATGGTCTAGGATGATGGTAATAATACACTCACAGAGGTTCATCCGTTATGGTCTAGGATGATGGTAATAATACACTCACAGAGGTTCATCCGTTATGGTCTAGGATGATGGTAATAATACACTCACAGAGGTTCATCCGTTATGGTCTAGGATGATGGTAATAATACACTCACAGAGGTTCATCCGTTATGGTCTAGGATGATGGTAATAATACACTCACAGAGGTTCATCCGTTATGGTCTAGGATGATGGTAATAATACACTCACAGAGGTTCATCCGTTATGGTCTAGGATGATGGTAATAATACACTCACAGAGGTTCATCCGTTATGGTCTAGGATGATGGTAATAATACACTCACAGAGGTTCATCCGTTATGGTCTAGGATGATGGTAATAATACACTCACAGAGGTTCATCCGTTATGGTCCAGGATGATGGTAATAATACACTCACAGAGGTTCATCCGTTATGGTCTAGGATGATGGTAATAATACACTCACAGAGGTTCATCCGTTATGGTCTAGGATGATGGTAATAATACACTCACAGAGGTTCATCCGTTATGGTCTAGGATGATGGTAATAATACACTCACAGAGGTTCATCCGTTATGGTCTAGGATGATGGTAATAATACACTCACAGAGGTTCATCCGTTATGGTCTAGGATGATGGTAATAATACACTCACAGAGGTTCATCCGTTATGGTCTAGGATGATGGTAATAATACACTCACAGAGGTTCATCCGTTATGGTCTAGGATGATGGTAATAATACACTCACAGAGGTTCATCCGTTATGGTCTAGGATGATGGTAATAATACACTCACAGAGGTTCATCCGTTATGGTCCAGGATGATGGTAATAATACACTCACAGAGGTTCATCCGTTATGGTCTAGGATGATGGTAATAATACACTCACAGAGGTTCATCCGTTATGGTCTAGGATGATGGTAATAATACACTCACAGAGGTTCATCCGTTATGGTCTAGGATGATGGTAATAATACACTCACAGAGGTTCATCCGTTATGGTCTAGGATGATGGTAATAATACACTCACAGAGGTTCATCCGTTATGGTCTAGGATGATGGTAATAATACACTCACAGAGGTTCATCCGTTATGGTCTAGGATGATGGTAATAATACACTCACAGAGGTTCATCCGTTATGGTCCAGGATGATGGTAATAATACACTCACAGAGGTTCATCCGTTATGGTCTAGGATGATGGTAATAATACACTCACAGAGGTTCATCCGTTATGGTCTAGGATGATGGTAATAATACACTCACAGAGGTTCATCCGTTATGGTCTAGGATGATGGTAATAATACACTCACAGAGGTTCATCCGTTATGGTCTAGGATGATGGTAATAATACACTCACAGAGGTTCATCCGTTATGGTCTAGGATGATGGTAATAATACACTCACAGAGGTTCATCCGTTATGGTCCAGGATGATGGTAATAATACACTCACAGAGGTTCATCCGTTATGGTCTAGGATGATGGTAATAATACACTCACAGAGGTTCATCCGTTATGGTCTAGGATGATGGTAATAATACACTCACAGAGGTTCATCCGTTATGGTCTAGGATGATGGTAATAATACACTCACAGAGGTTCATCCGTTATGGTCCAGGATGATGGTAATAATACACTCACAGAGGTTCATCCGTTATGGTCTAGGATGATGGTAATAATACACTCACAGAGGTTCATCCGTTATGGTCTAGGATGATGGTAATAATACACTCACAGAGGTTCATCCGTTATGGTCTAGGATGATGGTAATAATACACTCACAGAGGTTCATCCGTTATGGTCTAGGATGATGGTAATAATACACTCACAGAGGTTCATCCGTTATGGTCTAGGATGATGGTAATAATACACTCACAGAGGTTCATCCGTTATGGTCTAGGATGATGGTAATAATACACTCACAGAGGTTCATCCGTTATGGTCTAGGATGATGGTAATAATACACTCACAGAGGTTCATCCGTTATGGTCTAGGATGATGGTAATAATACACTCACAGAGGTTCATCCGTTATGGTCTAGGATGATGGTAATAATACACTCACAGAGGTTCATCCGTTATGGTCTAGGATGATGGTAATAATACACTCACAGAGGTTCATCCGTTATGGTCTAGGATGATGGTAATAATACACTCACAGAGGTTCATCCGTTATGGTCTAGGATGATGGTAATAATACACTCACAGAGGTTCATCCGTTATGGTCTAGGATGATGGTAATAATACACTCACAGAGGTTCATCCGTTATGGTCTAGGATGATGGTAATAATACACTCACAGAGGTTCATCCGTTATGGTCTAGGATGATGGTAATAATACACTCACAGAGGTTCATCCGTTATGGTCAAGGATGATGGTAATAATACACTCACAGAGGTTCATCCGTTATGGTCTAGGATGATGGTAATAATACACTCACAGAGGTTCATCCGTTATGGTCCAGGATGATGGTAATAATACACTCACAGAGGTTCATCCGTTATGGTCCAGGATGATGGTAATAATACACTCACAGAGGTTCATCCGTTATGGTCTAGGATGATGGTAATAATACACTCACAGAGGTTCATCCGTTATGGTCTAGGATGATGGTAATAATACACTCACAGAGGTTCATCCGTTATGGTCTAGGATGATGGTAATAATACACTCACAGAGGTTCATCCGTTATGGTCCAGGATGATGGTAATAATACACTCACAGAGGTTCATCCGTTATGGTCCAGGATGATGGTAATAATACACTCACAGAGGTTCATCCGTTATGGTCTAGGATGATGGTAATAATACACTCACAGAGGTTCATCCGTTATGGTCTAGGATGATGGTAATAATACACTCACAGAGGTTCATCCGTTATGGTCTAGGATGATGGTAATAATACACTCACAGAGGTTCATCCGTTATGGTCCAGGATGATGGTAATAATACACTCACAGAGGTTCATCCGTTATGGTCTAGGATGATGGTAATAATACACTCACAGAGGTTCATCCGTTATGGTCTAGGATGATGGTAATAATACACTCACAGAGGTTCATCCGTTATGGTCTAGGATGATGGTAATAATACACTCACAGAGGTTCATCCGTTATGGTCCAGGATGATGGTAATAATACACTCACAGAGGTTCATCCGTTATGGTCTAGGATGATGGTAATAATACACTCACAGAGGTTCATCCGTTATGGTCTAGGATGATGGTAATAATACACTCACAGAGGTTCATCCGTTATGGTCAAGGATGATGGTAATAATACACTCACAGAGGTTCATCCGTTATGGTCTAGGATGATGGTAATAATACACTCACAGAGGTTCATCCGTTATGGTCTAGGATGATGGTAATAATACACTCACAGAGGTTCATCCGTTATGGTCTAGGATGATGGTAATAATACACTCACAGAGGTTCATCCGTTATGGTCTAGGATGATGGTAATAATACACTCACAGAGGTTCATCCGTTATGGTCTAGGATGATGGTAATAATACACTCACAGAGGTTCATCCGTTATGGTCTAGGATGATGGTAATAATACACTCACAGAGGTTCATCCGTTATGGTCTAGGATGATGGTAATAATACACTCACAGAGGTTCATCCGTTATGGTCTAGGATGATGGTAATAATACACTCACAGAGGTTCATCCGTTATGGTCTAGGATGATGGTAATAATACACTCACAGAGGTTCATCCGTTATGGTCTAGGATGATGGTAATAATACACTCACAGAGGTTCATCCGTTATGGTCTAGGATGATGGTAATAATACACTCACAGAGGTTCATCCGTTATGGTCTAGGATGATGGTAATAATACACTCACAGAGGTTCATCCGTTATGGTCTAGGATGATGGTAATAATACACTCACAGAGGTTCATCCGTTATGGTCTAGGATGATGGTAATAATACACTCACAGAGGTTCATCCGTTATGGTCCAGGATGATGGTAATAATACACTCACAGAGGTTCATCCGTTATGGTCTAGGATGATGGTAATAATACACTCACAGAGGTTCATCCGTTATGGTCCAGGATGATGGTAATAATACACTCACAGAGGTTCATCCGTTATGGTCCAGGATGATGGTAATAATACACTCACAGAGGTTCATCCGTTATGGTCCAGGATGATGGTAATAATACACTCACAGAGGTTCATCCGTTATGGTCCAGGATGATGGTAATAATACACTCACAGAGGTTCATCCGTTATGGTCTAGGATGATGGTAATAATACACTCACAGAGGTTCATCCGTTATGGTCTAGGATGATGGTAATAATACACTCACAGAGGTTCATCCGTTATGGTCCAGGATGATGGTAATAATACACTCACAGAGGTTCATCCGTTATGGTCTAGGATGATGGTAATAATACACTCACAGAGGTTCATCCGTTATGGTCTAGGATGATGGTAATAATACACTCACAGAGGTTCATCCGTTATGGTCTAGGATGATGGTAATAATACACTCACAGAGGTTCATCCGTTATGGTCTAGGATGATGGTAATAATACACTCACAGAGGTTCATCCGTTATGGTCTAGGATGATGGTAATAATACACTCACAGAGGTTCATCCGTTATGGTCTAGGATGATGGTAATAATACACTCACAGAGGTTCATCCGTTATGGTCTAGGATGATGGTAATAATACACTCACAGAGGTTCATCCGTTATGGTCTAGGATGATGGTAATAATACACTCACAGAGGTTCATCCGTTATGGTCTAGGATGATGGTAATAATACACTCACAGAGGTTCATCCGTTATGGTCTAGGATGATGGTAATAATACACTCACAGAGGTTCATCCGTTATGGTCCAGGATGATGGTAATAATACACTCACAGAGGTTCATCCGTTATGGTCTAGGATGATGGTAATAATACACTCACAGAGGTTCATCCGTTATGGTCTAGGATGATGGTAATAATACACTCACAGAGGTTCATCCGTTATGGTCTAGGATGATGGTAATAATACACTCACAGAGGTTCATCCGTTATGGTCTAGGATGATGGTAATAATACACTCACAGAGGTTCATCCGTTATGGTCTAGGATGATGGTAATAATACACTCACAGAGGTTCATCCGTTATGGTCCAGGATGATGGTAATAATACACTCACAGAGGTTCATCCGTTATGGTCTAGGATGATGGTAATAATACACTCACAGAGGTTCATCCGTTATGGTCTAGGATGATGGTAATAATACACTCACAGAGGTTCATCCGTTATGGTCTAGGATGATGGTAATAATACACTCACAGAGGTTCATCCGTTATGGTCTAGGATGATGGTAATAATACACTCACAGAGGTTCATCCGTTATGGTCTAGGATGATGGTAATAATACACTCACAGAGGTTCATCCGTTATGGTCTAGGATGATGGTAATAATACACTCACAGAGGTTCATCCGTTATGGTCTAGGATGATGGTAATAATACACTCACAGAGGTTCATCCGTTATGGTCTAGGATGATGGTAATAATACACTCACAGAGGTTCATCCGTTATGGTCTAGGATGATGGTAATAATACACTCACAGAGGTTCATCCGTTATGGTCCAGGATGATGGTAATAATACACTCACAGAGGTTCATCCGTTATGGTCTAGGATGATGGTAATAATACACTCACAGAGGTTCATCCGTTATGGTCTAGGATGATGGTAATAATACACTCACAGAGGTTCATCCGTTATGGTCTAGGATGATGGTAATAATACACTCACAGAGGTTCATCCGTTATGGTCTAGGATGATGGTAATAATACACTCACAGAGGTTCATCCGTTATGGTCTAGGATGATGGTAATAATACACTCACAGAGGTTCATCCGTTATGGTCTAGGATGATGGTAATAATACACTCACAGAGGTTCATCCGTTATGGTCTAGGATGATGGTAATAATACACTCACAGAGGTTCATCCGTTATGGTCTAGGATGATGGTAATAATACACTCACAGAGGTTCATCCGTTATGGTCTAGGATGATGGTAATAATACACTCACAGAGGTTCATCCGTTATGGTCTAGGATGATGGTAATAATACACTCACAGAGGTTCATCCGTTATGGTCTAGGATGATGGTAATAATACACTCACAGAGGTTCATCCGTTATGGTCTAGGATGATGGTAATAATACACTCACAGAGGTTCATCCGTTATGGTCTAGGATGATGGTAATAATACACTCACAGAGGTTCATCCGTTATGGTCTAGGATGATGGTAATAATACACTCACAGAGGTTCATCCGTTATGGTCTAGGATGATGGTAATAATACACTCACAGAGGTTCATCCGTTATGGTCTAGGATGATGGTAATAATACACTCACAGAGGTTCATCCGTTATGGTCTAGGATGATGGTAATAATACACTCACAGAGGTTCATCCGTTATGGTCTAGGATGATGGTAATAATACACTCACAGAGGTTCATCCGTTATGGTCTAGGATGATGGTAATAATACACTCACAGAGGTTCATCCGTTATGGTCTAGGATGATGGTAATAATACACTCACAGAGGTTCATCCGTTATGGTCTAGGATGATGGTAATAATACACTCACAGAGGTTCATCCGTTATGGTCTAGGATGATGGTAATAATACACTCACAGAGGTTCATCCGTTATGGTCCAGGATGATGGTAATAATACACTCACAGAGGTTCATCCGTTATGGTCTAGGATGATGGTAATAATACACTCACAGAGGTTCATCCGTTATGGTCTAGGATGATGGTAATAATACACTCACAGAGGTTCATCCGTTATGGTCTAGGATGATGGTAATAATACACTCACAGAGGTTCATCCGTTATGGTCTAGGATGATGGTAATAATACACTCACAGAGGTTCATCCGTTATGGTCTAGGATGATGGTAATAATACACTCACAGAGGTTCATCCGTTATGGTCTAGGATGATGGTAATAATACACTCACAGAGGTTCATCCGTTATGGTCTAGGATGATGGTAATAATACACTCACAGAGGTTCATCCGTTATGGTCTAGGATGATGGTAATAATACACTCACAGAGGTTCATCCGTTATGGTCCAGGATGATGGTAATAATACACTCACAGAGGTTCATCCGTTATGGTCTAGGATGATGGTAATAATACACTCACAGAGGTTCATCCGTTATGGTCTAGGATGATGGTAATAATACACTCACAGAGGTTCATCCGTTATGGTCTAGGATGATGGTAAAAAAAAATAAATATTAAAAAAAAAAAAATAAAAAATAAAATAATAAATAAAAAATAATAAATAAAAAAAAAAATAAAAAAAAAATAATATAAAAAAAAAATAAAAAATAAATATATAAAATAATAAAATAAAAAACAAAAAATAAAAAAATAAAAAATCTAAATAAAAAAATAAAAAAAATAAAAAAATAAAAATATAAAAATAAAATATAAAAAATAATAAAAAATAAATAAAAAATATAAATAAAAAATAAAAAATATAATAAAAATAAAAAATAAAATAAAAATAAAAAAAAAAAATAATAAAATAATATAAAATATAAAAAAAATAATAAAATAATAAAAATATAAAATATATAAAAAATAAAAAAAATAAATAAAAAAAATATAAAAAAAATAAAATATAAAAAAAATAAAATAAAATAATAAATATAAAAATAAAAAAAATAAATAAAAATAAATATAAAAAAAAATATAAAAAATAAAAATAAAAAATAAATAAAATAATAAAATAAAATAATATAAATAAATAAATAAAAAAAATAAAAAAAAATAAAAAATAAAAAATAAAAAAAATAAATATAAAAAAAAAAATTAAAAAAATATAATAAAAAAAATAAAAAAAAAAATAAATAAATATAAAAATAAATATAAAAAATAAAAATAAAAAAAATAAATAAAAAAAAATAAAAATATAAAAAAAATTAAAAATAAAATAATAAAATAAAATAAATTAAAAAAAATTAAAAAATTACTAAAATAAACAAAAATACGAAAATATTACCATTATAAAATTTAAAAATTATTAAATATAAAATATAATCACAAGTTCTATCATTACAATAATAAATTTTAAGAAAACAATCAAAAACCATTAGAAATAAGACCTCACAGAGGTTCATCCGTTATGGTCTAATGATGATGGATAATACACTCACAGAGGTTCATCCGTTATGGTCTAGGATGATGGTAATAATACACTCACAGAGGTTCATCCGTTATGGTCTAGGATGATGGTAATAATACACTCACAGAGGTTCATCCGTTATGTTCCTAGGATGATGGTAATAATACACTCACAGAGGTTCATCCGTTATGGTCTAGGATGATGGTAATAATACACTCACAGAGGTTCATCCGTTATGGTCTAGGATGATGGTAATAATACACTCACAGAGGTTCATCCGTTATGGTCTAGGATGATGGTAATAATACACTCACAGAGGTTCATCCGTTATGGTCCAGGATGATGGTAATAATACACTCACAGAGGTTCATCCGTTATGGTCTAGGATGATGGTAATAATACACTCACAGAGGTTCATCCGTTATGGTCTAGGATGATGGTAATAATACACTCACAGAGGTTCATCCGTTATGGTCTAGGATGATGGTAATAATACACTCACAGAGGTTCATCCGTTATGGTCTAGGATGATGGTAATAATACACTCACAGAGGTTCATCCGTTATGGTCTAGGATGATGGTAATAATACACTCACAGAGGTTCATCCGTTATGGTCTAGGATGATGGTAATAATACACTCACAGAGGTTCATCCGTCATGGTCTAGGATGATGGTAATAATACACTCACAGAGGTTCATCCGTTTATGGTCTAGGATGATGGTAATAATACACTCACAGAGGTTCATCCGTTATGGTCTAGGATGATGGTAATAATACACTCACAGAGGTTCATCCGTTATGGTCTAGGATGATGGTAATAATACACTCACAGAGGTTCATCCGTTATGGTCCAGGATGATGGTAATAATACACTCACAGAGGTTCATCCGTTATGGTCCAGGATGATGGTAATAATACACTCACAGAGGTTCATCCGTTATGGTCCAGGATGATGGTAATAATACACTCACAGAGGTTCATCCGTTATGGTCCAGGATGATGGTAATAATACACTCACAGAGGTTCATCCGTTATGGTCTAGGATGATGTAATAAACACTCACAGAGGGTCATCCGTTATGGTCTAGGATGATGGTAATAATACACTCACAGAGGTTCATCCGTTATGGTCTAGGATGATGGTAATAATACACTCACAGAGGTTCATCCGTTATGGTCTAGGATGATGGTAATAATACACTCACAGAGGTTCATCCGTTATGGTCTAGGATGATGGTAATAATACACTCACAGAGGTTCATCCGTTATGGTCCTAGGATGATGGTAATAATACACTCACAGAGGTTCATCCGTTATGGTCTAGGATGATGGTAATAATACACTCACAGAGGTTCATCCGTTATGGTCTAGGATGATGGTAATAATACACTCACAGAGGTTCATCCGTTATGGTCCAGGATGATGGTAATAATACACTCACAGAGGTTCATCCGTTATGGTCTAGGATGATGGTAATAATACACTCACAGAGGTTCATCCGTTATGGTCTAGGATGATGGTAATAATACACTCACAGAGGTTCATCCGTTATGGTCTAGGATGATGGTAATAATACACTCACAGAGGTTCATCCGTTATGGTCTAGGATGATGGTAATAATACACTCACAGAGGTTCATCCGTTATGGTCTAGGATGATGGTAATAATACACTCACAGAGGTTCATCCGTTATGGTCTAGGATGATGGTAATAATACACTCACAGAGGTTCATCCGTTATGGTCTAGGATGATGGTAATAATACACTCACAGAGGTTCATCCGTTATGGTCCTAGGATGATGGTAATAATACACTCACAGAGGTTCATCCGTTATGGTCTAGGATGATGGTAATAATACACTCACAGAGGTTCATCCGTTATGGTCTAGGATGATGTAATAATACACTCACAGAGGTTCATCCGTTATGGTCTAGGATGATGGTAATAATACACTCACAGAGGTTCATCCGTTATGGTCTAGGATGATGGTAATAATACACTCACAGAGGTTCATCCGTTATGGTCTAGGATGATGGTAATAATACACTCACAGAGTTCATCCGTTATGGTCTAGGATGATGGTAATAATACACTCACAGAGGTTCATCCGTTATGGTCTAGGATGATGGTAATAATACACTCACAGAGGTTCATCCGTTATGGTCTAGGATGATGGTAATAATACACTCACAGAGGTTCATCCGTTATGGTCTAGGATGATGGTAATAATACACTCACAGAGGTTCATCCGTTATGGTCTAGGATGATGGTAATAATACACTCACAGAGGTTCATCCGTTATGGTCTAGGATGATGGTAATAATACACTCACAGAGGTTCATCCGTTATGGTCTAGGATGATGGTAATAATACACTCACAGAGGTTCATCCGTTATGGTCTAGGATGATGGTAATAATACACTCACAGAGGTTCATCCGTTATGGTCTAGGATGATGGTAATAATACACTCACAGAGGTTCATCCGTTATGGTCTAGGATGATGGTAATAATACACTCACAGAGGTTCATCCGTTATGGTCTAGGATGATGGTAATAATACACTCACAGAGGTTCATCCGTTATGGTCTAGGATGATGGTAATAATACACTCACAGAGGTTCATCCGTTATGGTCTAGGATGATGGTAATAATACACTCACAGAGGTTCATCCGTTATGGTCTAGGATGATGGTAATAATACACTCACAGAGGTTCATCCGTTATGGTCTAGGATGATGGTAATAATACACTCACAGAGGTTCATCCGTTATGGTCAAGGATGATGGTAATAATACACTCACAGAGGTTCATCCGTTATGGTCTAGGATGATGGTAATAATACACTCACAGAGGTTCATCCGTTATGGTCCTAGGATGATGGTAATAATACACTCACAGAGGTTCATCCGTTATGGTCTAGGATGATGGTAATAATACACTCACAGAGGTTCATCCGTTATGGTCTAGGATGATGGTAATAATACACTCACAGAGGTTCATCCGTTATGGTCTAGGATGATGGTAATAATACACTCACAGAGGTTCATCCGTTATGGTCCTAGGATGATGGTAATAATACACTCACAGAGGTTCATCCGTTTATGGTCCTAGGATGATGGTAATAATACACTCACAGAGTTTCATCCGTTATGGTCTAGGATGATGGTAATAATACACTCACAGAGGTTCATCCGTTATGGTCTAGGATGATGGTAATAATACACTCACAGAGGTTCATCCGTTATGGTCTAGGATGATGGTAATAATACACTCACAAAGGTTCATCCGTTATGGTCAAGGATGATGGTATAATACACTCACAGAGGTTCATCCGTTATGGTCTAGGATGATGTAATAATACACTCACAGAGGTTCATCCGTTATGGTCTAGGATGATGGTAATAATACACTCACAGAGGTTCATCCGTTATGGTCCAGGATGATGGTAATAATACACTCACAGAGGTTCATCCGTTATGGTCTAGGATGATGGTAATAATACACTCACAGAGGTTCATCCGTTATGGTCTAGGATGATGGTAATAATACACTCACAGAGGTTCATCCGTTATGGTCTAGGATGATGGTAATAATACACTCACAGAGGTTCATCCGTTATGGTCTAGGATGATGGTAATAATACACTCACAGAGGTTCATCCGTTATGGTCTAGGATGATGGTAAGAATACACTCACAGAGGTTCATCCGTTATGGTCCAGGATGATGGTAATAATACACTCACAGAGGTTCATCCGTTATGGTCTAGGATGATGGTAATAATACACTCACAGAGGTTCATCCGTTATGGTCTAGGATGATGGTAATAATACACTCACAGAGGTTTCATCCGTTATGGTCTAGGATGATGGTAATAATACACTCACAGAGGTTCATCCGTTATGGTCTAGGATGATGGTAATAATACACTCACAGAGGTTCATCCGTTATGGTACGAGGATGATGGTAATAATACACTCACAGAGGTTCATCCGTTATGGTCTAGGATGATGGTAATAATATACACTCACAGAGGTTCATCCGTTATGGTCTAGGATGATGGTAATAATACACTCACAGAGGTTCATCCGTTATGGTCTAGGATGATGGTAATAATACACTCACAGAGGTTCATCCGTTATGGTCTAGGTGATGGTAATAATACACTCACAGAGGTTCATCCGTTTATGGTCTAGGATGATGGTAATAATACACTCACAGAGGTTCATCCGTTATGGTCTAGGATGATGGTAATAATACACTCACAGAGGTTCATCCGTTTTGGTCTAGGATGATGGTAATAATCACTCACAGAGGTTCATCCGTTTGGTCTAGGATGATGGTAATAATACACTCACAGAGGTTCATCCGTTATGGTCTAGGATGATGGTAATAATACACTCACAGAGGTTCATCCGTTATGGTCTAGGATGATGGTATAATACACTCACAGAGGTTCATCCGTTATGGTCTAGGATGATGGTAATAATACACTCACAGAGGTTCATCCGTTATGGTCTAGGATGATGGTAATAATACACTCACAGAGGTTCATCCGTTATGGTCTAGGATGATGGTAATAATACACTCACAGAGGTTCATCCGTTATGGTCTAGGATGATGGTAATAATACACTCACAGAGGTTCATCCGTTATGGTCTAGGATGATGGTAATAATACACTCACAGAGGTTCATCCGTTATGGTCTAGGATGATGGTAATAATACACTCACAGAGGTTCTAACGTTATGGTCTAGGATGATGGTAATAATACACTCACAGAGGTTCATCCGTTATGGTCTAGGTGATGGTAATAATACACTCACAGAGGTTCATCCGTTATGGTCTAGGATGATGGTAATAATACACTCACAGAGGTTTCATCCGTTATGGTCTAGGATGATGGAATAATACACTCACAGAGGTTCATCCGTTATGGTCTACGATGAGGCAATAATACACTCACGAGGTTCATCCTTATGGTCTAGGATTATGTAATAATACACTCACAGAGGTTCATCCGTTATGGTCTAGGATGATGGTAATAATACACTCACAGAGGTTCATCCGTTATGGTCTAGGATGATGATAATAACCTCACAGAGGTTCATCCGTTATGGTCTAGGATGATGGTAATAATACACTCACAGAGGTTCATCCGTTATGGTCCAGGATGATGGTAATAATACACTCACAGAGGTTCATCCGTTATGGTCTAGGATGATGGTAATAATACACTCACAGAGGTTCATCCGTTATGGTCTAGGATGATGGTAATAATACACTAACAGAGGTTCATCCGTTATGGTCTAGGATGATGGTAATAATACACTCACAGAGGTTCATCCGTTATGGTCTAGGATGATGGTAATAATACACTCACAGAGTGTTCATCCGTTTATGGTCCGAGGATGAATGGTAATAATAACACTCACAGAGGTTCAATCCGTTATGTCTAGGATGATGGTAATAATACACTCACAGAGGTTCATCCGTTATGGTCTAGGATGATGGTAATTATACACTCACAGAGGTTCATCCGTTCTGGTCTAGGATGATGGTAAGAATACACTCACAGCGGTTCATCCGTGATGGTCTAGGATGATGATAATAATACACTCACAGAGGTTCA
>CAUDMG010001566.1:260000-262500 GCA_958450375.1 Homarus gammarus | reverse complement strand
TGTTGTGTTGGTTGAAAGGGTTAACGTGTTGTTGTTGTTGTTGTCTGTTGGTTGAAAGGGTTATCGTGTTGTTGTTGTTGTCTGTTGGTTGAAAGGGTTAACGTGTTGTTGTTGTTGTTGTTGTTGTCTGTTGGCTGATAGGGTTAACGTGTTGTTGTTGCCTGTTGGTTGAAAGGGTTAACGTGTTGTTGTTGTTGTTGTTGTTGTTGTTGTATGTTGGTTGAAAGGGTTAACGTGTTGTTGTTGTTGTCTGTTGGTTGAAAGGGTTAACGTGTTGTTGTTGTTGTCTGTTGGTTGAAAGGGTTAACGTGTTGTTGTTGTTGTTGTTGTTGTTGTCTGTTGGTTGAAAGGGCTAACGTGTTGTTGTTGTTGTTGTTGTTGTCTGTTGGTTGAAAGGGTTAACGTGTTGTTGTTGTTGGTTGAAAGGGTTAACGTGTTGTTGTTGTCTGCTGGCTGAAAGGGTTAACGTGTTGTTGTTGTTGTTGTTGTTGTTGTTGTTGTCTGTTGGTTGAAAGGGTTAACGTGTTGTTGTTGTTGTTGTTGTTGTCTGTTGGTTGAAAGGGTTAACGTGTTGTTGTTGTTGTTGTTGTTGGTAGAAAGGGTTAACGTGTTGTTGTTGTTGTTGTTGTTGGTTGAAAGGGTTAACGTGTTGTTGTTGTTGTTGTTGCCTGTTGGTTGAAAGGGTTAACGTGTTGTTGTTGTTGTTGTTGTTGGTTGAAAGGGTTAACGTGTTGTTGTTGTTATTGTTGTTGGTTGAAAGGGTTAACGTGTTGTTGTTGTCTGTTGGTTGAAAGGGTTAACGTGTTGTTGTTGTCTGTTGGTTGAAAGGGTTAACGTGTTGTTGTTGTTGTTGTTGTTGTCTGTTGGTTGAAAGGGTTAACGTGTTGTTGTTGTTGTTGTCTGTTGGTTGAAAGGGTTAACGTGTTGTTGTTGTTGTTGTCTGTTGGTTGAAAGGGTTAACATGTTGTTGTTGTTGTCTGTTGGTTGAAAGGGTTAACGTGCTGTTGTTGTTGTTGTTGTTGTTGTCTGTTGGTTGAAAGGGTTAACGTGTTGTTGTTGTCTGTTGGTTGAAAGGGTTAACGTGTTGTTGTTGTTGTTGTCTGTTGGTTGAAAGGGTTAACGTGTTGTTGTTGTTGTTGGTGTTGTTGTCTGTTGGTTGAAAGGGTTAACGTGTTGTTGTTGTTGTTGTTGTTTTCTGTTGGTTGAAAGGGTTAACGTGTTGTTGTTGTTGTTGTTGTCTGTTGGTTGAAAGGGTTAACGTGTTGTTGTTGTTGTTGTTGTTGTCTGTTGGTTGAAAGGGTTAACGTGTTTTTGTTGTTGTTGTTGTCTGTTGGTTGAAAGGGTTAACGTGGTGTTGTTGTTGTTGTCTGTTGGTTGAAAGGGTTAACGTGTTGTTGTTGTTGTTGTTGTTGTCTGTTGGTTGAAAGGGTTAACGTGTTGTTGTTGTTGTTGTTGTCTGTTGGTTGAAAGGGTAACGTGTTGTTGTTGTTGTCTGTTGGTTGAAAGGGTTAACGTGTTGTTGTTGTTGTTGTTGTTGTCTGTTGGTTGAAAGGGTTAACGTGTTGTTGTTGTTGTTGTCTGTTGGTTGAAAGGGTTAACGTGTTGTTGTTGTTGTTGTTGTTGTTGTCTGTTGGTTGAAAGGGTTAACGTGTTGTTGTTGTTGTTGTCTGTTGGTTGAAAGGGTTAACGTGTTGTTGTTGTTGTTGTTGTCTGTTGGTTGAAAGGGTTAACGTGTTGTTGTTGTTGTTGTCTGTTGGTTGAAAGGGTTAACGTGTTGTTGTTGTTGTCTGTTGGTTGAAGGGTTAACGTGTTGTTGTTGTTGTTGTTGTTGTCTGTTGGTTGAAAGGGTTAACGTGTTGTTGTTGTTGTTGTCTGTTGGTTGAAAGGGTTAACGTGTTGTTGTTGTTGTTGTTGTCTGTTGGTTGAAAGGGTTAACGTGTTGTTGTTGTTGTTGTTGTTGTCTGTTGGTTGAAAGGGTCAACGTGTTGTTGTTGTCTGTGGGTTGAAAGGGTTAACGTGTTGTTGTTGTTGTCTGTTGGTTGAAAGGGCTAACGTGTTGTTGTTGTTGTTGTTGTTGTTGTTGTCTGTTGGTTGAAAGGGTTAACGTGTTGTTGTTGTTGTTGGTTGAAAGGGTCAACGTGTTGTTGTTGTCTGTTGGTTGAAAGGGTTAACGTGTTGTTGTTGTTGTTGTTGTTGTTGTTGTTGTCTGTTGGCTGAAAGGGTTAACGTGTTGTTGTTGTTGTTGTTGTCTGTTGGTTGAAAGGGTTAACATGTTGTTGTTGTTGATGTCTGTTGGTTGAAAGGGCTAACGTGTTGTTGTTGTTGTTGTCTGTTGGTTGAAAGGGTTAACGTGTTGTTGTCTGTTGGTTGAAAGGGTTAACGTGTTGTTGTTGTTGGTTGAAAGGGTTAACGTGTTGTTGCTGTGTTGCCTGAAAGGGTTAACGTGTTGTTGTTGTTGTTGTTGGTTGAAAGGGTTAACGTGTTGTTGTTGTTGTTGTTG
>CAUDMG010001566.1:245000-250000 GCA_958450375.1 Homarus gammarus | reverse complement strand
GTTGGTTGAAAGGGTTAACATGTTGTTGTTGTTGTTGTTGTCTGTTGGTTGAAAGGGTTAACGTGTTGTTGTTGTTGTTGTTGTTGGTTGAAAGGGTTAACGTGTTGTTGTTGTTGTTGTTGTTGTTGTCTGTTGGTTGAAAGGGTTAACGTGTTGTTGTTGTTGTTGTTGTTGTCTGTTGGTTGAAAGGGTTAACGTGTTGTTGTTGTTGTCTGTTGGTTGAAAGGGTTAACGTGTTGTTGTTGTTGTCTGTGGTTGAAAGGGTTAACGTGTTGTTGTTGTTGTTGTTGGTTGAAAGGGTTAACGTGTTGTTGTTGTTGTCTGTTGGTTGAAAGGGTTAACGTGTTGTTGTTGTTGTTGTCTGTTGGTTGAAAGGGTTAACGTGTTGTTGTTGTTGTCTGTTGGTTGAAAGGGTTAACGTGTTGTTGTTGTTGTTGTTGTTGTCTGTTGGTTGAAAGGGTTAACGTGTTGTTGTTGTTGTGTGTTGGTTGAAAGGGTTAACGTGTTGTTGTTGTTGTCTGTTGGTTGAAAGGGTTAACGTGTTGTTGTTGTTGTTGTTGTGTTGGTTGAAAGGGTTAACGTGTTGTTGTTGTTGTTGTTGTTGTCTGTTGGTTGAAAGGGTTAACGTGTTGTTTGTTGTTGTTGTTTGTTGTCTGTTGGTTGAAAGGGTTAACGTGTTGTTGTTGTTGTTGTTGTTGTCTGTTGGTTGAAAGGGTTAACGTGTTGTTGTTGTTGTTGTTGTTGTCTGTTGGTTGAAAGGGTTAACGTGTTGTTGTTGTTGTTGTCTGTTGGTTGAAAGGGTTAACGTGTTGTTGTTGTTGTTGTTGTCTGTTGGTTGAAAGGGTTAACGTGTTGTTGTTGTTGTTGGTTGAAAGGGTTACGGTTGTTGTTGTTGTTGGTTGAAAGGGTTAACTTGTTGTTGTTGTTGATGTTGTGTTGTTGTTGTCTGTTGGTTGAAAGGGTTAACGTTTGTTGTTGTTGTTGTTGATGTTGCTGTGTGTTGTTGTCGTTGTTGAAAGCGTTAACGTGTTGTTGTTGTTGTTGTTGTTGTTGGTTGAAAGGGTTAACGTGTTGTTGTTGTTGATGTTGTTGTTGTTGTTGTCTGTTGGTTGAAAGGGTTAACGTGTTGTTGTTGTTGTTGTTGTTGTTGATGGTGTTGTTGTTGTTGTTGTCTGTTGGTTGAAAGGGTTAACGTGTTGTTGTTGTTGTTGTTGTTGTCTGTTGGCTGAAAGGGTTAACGTGTTGTTGTTGTTGTTGTTGTTGTTGTTGTCTGTTGGTTGAAAGGGTTAACGTGTTGTTGTTGTTGTTGTCTGTTGGTTGAAAGGGTTAACGTGTTGTTGTTGTTGTTGTTGTTGTTGTCTGTTGGTTGAAAGGGTTAACGTGTTGTTGTTGTTGTCTGTTGGTTGAAAGGGTAAACGTGTTGCTGTTGTTGTTGTTGTTGTTGTTGGTTGAAAGGGTTAACGTGTTGTTGTTGTTGTTGTTGTCTGTTGGTTGAAAGGGTTAACGTGTTGTTGTTGTTGTTGTTGTTGTTGTTGTCTGTTGGTTGAAAGGGTTAACGTGTTGTTGTTGTTGTTGTTGTCTGTTGGTTGAAAGGGTTAACGTGTTGTTGTTGTTGTTGTTGTTGGTTGAAAGGGTTAACGTGTTGTTGTTGTTGTCTGTTGGTTGAAAGGGTTAACGTGTTGTTGTTGTTGTTGTTGTTGGTTGAAAGGGTTAACGTGTTGTTGTTGTTGTTGTTGTTGTCTGTTGGTTGAAAGGGTTAACGTGTTGTTGTTGTGTTGTTGTTGGTTGAAAGGGTTTCGTGTTGTTGTTGGTGTAAAGGGTGTAGGTGTTGTTGTTGTTGTTGTTGTCTGTTGGTTGAAAGGGTTAACGGTTGTTGTTGTTGTTGTTGTCTGTTGGTTGAAAGGGTTAACGTGTTGTTGTTGTTGTTGTGTTGCTGTTGGTTGAAAGGGTTAACGTGTTGTTGTTGTTGTTGTTGGTTGAAAGGGTTAACGTGTTGTTGTTGTTGTTGGTTGAAAGGGTTAACGTGTTGTTGTTGGTTGAAAGGGTTAACGTGTTGTTGTTGTTGTCTGTTGGTTGAAAGGGTTAACGTGTTGTTGTTGTTGTTGTTGTCTGTTGGTTGAAAGGGTTAACGTGTTGTTGTTGTTGTTGTTGTCTGTTGGTTGAAAGGGTTAACGTGTTGTTGTTGTTGTTGGTTGAAAGGGTTAACGTGTTGTTGTTGTTGTTGTTGAAAGGGTTAACGTGTGTGTTGTTGTTGTTGGTTGAAAGGGTTAACGTGTTGTTGTTGTTGTTGGTTGAAAGGGTTAACGTGTTGTTGTTGTTGTTGTTGTTGTTGTTGGTTGAAAGGGTTAACGTGTTTGTTGTTGTTGTTGGTTGAAAGGGTTAACGTTTTGTTGTTGTTGTTGTTGTTGTTGTTGTTGTTGGTTGAAAGGGTTAACGTGTTGTTGTTGTTGTTGTTGGTTGAAAGGGTTAACGTGTTGTTGTTGTTGTTGTTGTTCGTTGGTTGAAAGGGTTAACGTGTTGTTGTTGTTGTTGTTGTTGTTGGTTGAAAGGGTTAACGTGTTGTTGTTGTTGTTGTTGGTTGAAAGGGTTAACGTGTTGTTGTTGTTGTTGTTGGTTGAAAGGGTTAACGTGTTGTTGTTGTTGTTGTTGTCTGTTGGTTGAAAGGGTTAACGTGTTGTTGTTGTTGTTGGTTGAAAGGGTTAACGTGTTGTTGTTGTTGTTGTGGTTGAAAGGGTTAACGTGTTGTTGTTGTCTGTTGGTTGAAAGGGTTAACGTGTTGTTGTTGTTGTTTGAAAGGTTTAACGTGTTGTTGTTGTTGTTGTTGTTGTCTGTTGGTTGAAAGGGTTAACGTGTTGTTGTGGTGTCTGTTGGTTGAAAGGGTTAACGTGTTGTTGTTGTTGTTGTTGCTGTTGTTGTTGGTTGAAAGGGTTAACGTGTTGTTGTTGTCTGTTGGTTGAAAGGTTAACGTGTTGTGTTGTTGTTGTCTGTTGGTTGAAAGGGTTAACGTGTTGTTGTTGTTGTTGTCTGTTGGTTGAAAGGGTTAACGTGTTGTTGTTGTTGTTGTTGTTGTTGTTGTTGGTTGAAAGGGTTAACGTGTTGTTGTTGTTGTTGTTGTGGGTTGAAAGGGTTAACGTGTTGTTGTGTTGTTGTTGTTGTCTGTTGGTTGAAAGGGTTAACGTGTTGTTGTTGTTGTCTGTTGGTTGAAAGGGTTAACGTGTTGTTGTTGTTGTTGTTGTTGTTGTTGTCTGTTGGTTGAAAGGGTTAACGTGTTGTTGTTGTTGTTGTTGTTGTTGTCTGTTGGTTGAAAGGGTTAACGTGTTGTTGTTGTTGTTGTTGGTTGAAAGGGTTAACGTGTTGTTGTTGTTGTTGTTGTTGTCTGTTGGTTGAAAGGGTTAACGTGTTGTTGTTGTTGTTGTTGTTGTTGTCTGTTGGTTGAAAGGGTTAACGTGTTGTTGTTGTTGTTGTGTCTGTTGGTTGAAAGGGTTAACGTGTTGTTGTTGTTGTTGTTGTTGTCGTGTTGGTTGAAAGGGTTAACGTGTTGTTGGTTGTTGTTGGTTGAAAGGGTAACGTGTTGTTGTTGTTGTTGGTTGAAAGGGTTAACGTGTTGTTGTTGTTGTTGTCTGTTGGTTGAAAGGGTTAACGTGTTGTTGTTGTTGTTGTTGTTGTTGAAAGGTTAACGTTGTTGTTGTTGTTGGTTGAAAGGGTTAACGTGTTGTTGTTGTTGTCTGTTGGTTGAAAGGGTTAACGTGTTGTTGTTGTTGTTGTTGTTGGTTGAAAGGGTTAACGTGTTGTTGTTGTTGTTGTCTGTTGGTTGAAAGGGTTAACGTGTTGTTGTTGTTGTTGTTGTTGTTGTTGTTGTTGAAAGGGTTAAGGTGTTGTTGTTGTTGTTGTTGGTTGAAAGGTTAACGTGTTGTTGTTGTTGTTGTTGTTGTTGGTTGAAAGGGTTAACGTGTTGTTGTTGTTGTTGTCTGTTGGTTGAAAGGGTTAACGTGTTGTTGTTGTTGTTGTTGTTGTTGTTGTCTGTTGGTTGAAAGGGTTAACGTGTTGTTGTTGTTGTTGTCTGTTGGTTGAAAGGGTTAACGTGTTGTTGTTGTTGTTGTCTGTTGGTTGAAAGGGTTAACGTGTTGTTGTTGTTGTTGTCTGTTGGTTGAAAGGGTTAACGTGTTGTTGTTGTTGTCTGTTGGTTGAAAGGGTTAACGTGTTGTTGTTGTTGTTGTTGTCTGTTGGTTGAAAGGGTTAACGTGTTGTTGTTGTTGTATGTTGGTTGAAAGTGTTAACGTGTGTTGTTGTTGTTGTGTTGTCTGTTGGTTGAAAGGGTTAACGTGTTGTTGTTGTTGTTGTTGTTGTGGTTGAAAGGGTTAACGTGTTGTTGTTGTTGTTGTTGTTGTTGGTTGAAAGGGTTAACGTGTTGTTGTTGTTGTTGTTGTTGTTGGTTGAAAGGGTTAACGTGTTGTTGTTGTTGTTGTTGGTTGAAAGGGTTAACGTGTTGTGTTGTTGTTGTTGTTGTTGTCTGTTGGTTGAAACGGTTAACGTGTTGTTGTTGTTGTTGTTGGTTGAAAGGGTTAACGTTGTTGTTGTTGTTGTGTTGGTTGAAAGGGTTAACGTGTGTTGTTGTTGTTGTTGTTGTCTGTTGGTTGAAAGGGTTAACGTGTTGTTGTTGTTGTTGTTGTTGTTGTCTGTTGGTTGAAAGGGTTAACGTGTTGTTGTTGTTGTTGTCTGTTGGTTGAAAGGGTTAACGTGTTGTTGTTGTTGTTGTTGTCTGTTGGTTGAAAGGGTTAACGTGTTGTTGTTGTTGTTGTTGTTGTCTGTTGGTTGAAAGGGTTAACGTGTTGTTGTTGTTGTTGTTGGTTGAAAGGGTTAACGTGTTGTTGTTGTTGTTGTCTGTTGGTTGAAAGGGTTAACGTGTTGTTGTTGTTGTTGTTGTTGGTTGAAAGGGTTAACGTGTTGTTGTTGTTGTCTGTTGGTTGAAAGGGTTAACGTGTTGTTGTTGTTGTTGTATG
>CAUDMG010001566.1:192500-235000 GCA_958450375.1 Homarus gammarus | reverse complement strand
TGTTGGTTGAAAGGATTAACGTGCTGTTGTTGTTGTTGTTGGCTGTAAGGGTTAACGTGTTGTTGTTGTTGTTGTTGTTGTTGTTGTCTGTTGGTTGAAAGGGTTAACGTGTTGTTGTTGTTGTTGTTGGTTGAAAGGTTTAACGTGTTGTTGTTGTTGTTGTTGTTGGTTGAAAGGGTTAACGTGTTGTTGTTGTTGTTGTTGTTGTTGTTGTTGGTTGAAAGGATTAACGTGTTGTTGTTGTTGTTGTTGTTGTTGGCTGTAAGGGTTAACGTGTTGTTGTTGTTGTTGGCTGTAAGGGTTAACGTGTTGTTGTTGTTGTTGTTGTTGTTGTCTGTTGGTTGAAAGGGTTAACGTGTTGTTGTTGTTGTTGTTGTTGTCTGTTGGTTGAAATGGTTAACATGTTGTTGTTGTTGTTGGTTGAAAGGGTTAACGTGTTGTTGTTGTTTTTGTTGTCTGTTGGTTGAAAGGGTTAACATGTTGTTGTTGTTGTTGTTGTTGGTTGAAAGGGTTAACGTGTTGTTGTTGTTGTTGGTTGAAAGGGTTAACGTGTTGTTGTTGTTGTTGTTGTTGTTGGTTGAAAGGGTTAACGTGTTGTTGTTGTTGTTGTTGTTTGAAAGGGCTAACGTGTTGTTGTTGTTGTTGTTGGTTGAAAGGGTTAACGTGTTGTTGTTGTTGTTGTTGGTTGAAAGGGTTAACGTGTTGTTGTTGTTGTCTGTTGGTTGAAAGGGTTAACGTGTTGTTGTTGTTGTTGTTGGTTGAAAGGGTTAACGTGTTGTTGTTGTTGTTGTTGGTTGAAAGGGTTAACGTGTTGTTGTTGTTGTTGTTGGTTGAAAGGGTTAACGTGTTGTTGTTGTTGTTGTTGGTTGAAAGGGTTAACATGTTGTTGTTGTTGTTGTTGTTGGTTGAAAGGGTTAACATGTTGTTGTTGTTGTTGTTGTTGTTGTTGGTTGAAAGGGTTAACGTGTTGTTGTTGTTGTTGGTTGAAAGGTTTAACGTGTTGTTGTTGCTGTTGTTGTTGGTTGAAAGGGTTAACGTGTTGTTGTTGTTGTTGTTGTTGTTGTTGGTTGAAAGGTTTAACGTGTTGTTGTTGTTGTTGTTGGTTGAAAGGTTTAACGTGTTGTTGTTGTTGTTGGTTGAAAGGGTTAACGTGTTGTTGTTGTTGTTGTTGTTGGTTGAAAGGTTTAACGTGTTGTTGTTGTTGTTGTTGTTGTTGGTTGAAAGGTTTAACGTGTTGTTGTTGTTGTTGTTGGTTGAAAGGGTTAACGTGTTGTTGTTGTTGTTGTTGTTGGTTGAAAGGGTTAACGTGTTGTTGTTATTGTTGTTGTTGTTGGTTGAAAGGGTTAACGTGTTGTTGTTGTTGTTGTTGTTGGTTGAAAGGGTTAACGTGTTGTTGTTGTTGTTGTTGTTGTTGGTTGAAAGGGTTAACGTGTTGTTGTTGTTGTTGTTGTTTGAAAGGGCTAACGTGTTGTTGTTGTTGTTGTTGGTTGAAAGGGTTAACGTGTTGTTGTTGTTGTTGTTGTTTGAAAGGGCTAACGTGTTGTTGTTGTTGTTGTTGTTGTTGGTTGAAAGGGTTAACGTGTTGTTGTTGTTGTTGTTGGTTGAAAGGGTTAACGTGTTGTTGTTGTTGTTGTTGTTGTTGGTTGAAAGGGTTAACGTGTTGTTGTTGTTGTTGTTGTTGTTGGTTGAAAGGGTTAACGTGTTGTTGTTGTTGGTTGAAAGGGTTAACGTGTTGTTGTTGTTGTTGTTGTTTGAAAGGGCTAACGTGTTGTTGTTGTTGTTGTTGGTTGAAAGGGTTAACGTGTTGTTGTTGTTGTTGTTGGTTGAAAGGGTTAACGTGTTGTTGTTGTTGTTGTTGTTGGTTGAAAGGGTTAACGTGTTGTTGTTGTTGTTGTTGGTTGAAAGGGTTAACGTGTTGTTGTTGTTGTTGTTGTTGTTGGTTGAAAGGGTTAACGTGTTGTTGTTGTTGGTTGAAAGGGTTAACGTGTTGTTGTTGTTGTTGTTGTTGTTGGTTGAAAGGGTTAACGTGTTGTTGTTGTTGTTTGAAAGGGCTAACGTGTTGTTGTTGTTGTTTGAAAGGGTTAACGTGTTGTTGTTGTTGTTTGAAAGGGTTAACGTGTTGTTGTTGTTGTTGTTGGATGTAAGGGTTAACGTGTTGTTGTTGTTTATTGTTATTATTACTCATTATTTACGCCACATGGATACACTAACCATAATGTCAATATATTTTACTAAATAATTTACCAGATTAAAACAATTCCCTCAATACCGACATAAAATATTAAACAACAACGACCACGAACCTGTAGGTGTAAACAGCGACCACGAGCCTATGTAAAAAAACAGGCATTATTAGTCAGGTATTAAAAACTGCAAGGTAAAACAGCTTTAAACACGAAACTAAAATAAAAAAATAACTGTTTTAATTTTTAACGTTGGGAATTTAAACTGCAGGTGGAAACAGCGACCACGAGCCTAAAACATGGTAAATAAATTGTAAGTGAAACAGCACATGGAAATAGCGGCCATGGGCCTAAAAGAAGATAAATATATTGTAAATAAACCAGCACAAGAAAACAGCGTCTACGATCCTTAAACAAGATAAATAAATTGTAAGTAAAACAGCACATGAAAACAGCGACTAATAGCCTAAAACAAGATAAATATATTGTAAATAAAATAGCACAAGAAAACAAAGACTACGAGCCTAAAACGAGATAAATAAATGGTCAATAACACAACACATGGAAACAGCGACCACGGGCCTAAAACAATATAAAGAAGGAGTATTATTCTAACGTTGTGAATTAATAGAGCACATGGAAACAACCACCGCGAGACTAAATAAAAAAAAGAAGAATGTTAAATGAAGCTAATTATACGGCATAATTGATGATAATGAAGCTTAATTGTGGAATACTGTTGCTGTAGATCTCCGTTTAGCACAGCGTGGCCCAGTACAGCATGTTAACCGCCCTACCTAGCCCAGTACAGCAAGTTAACCGCCCTACCTAGCCCAGTACAGCATGTTAACCGCCCTATCTAGCCCAATACAGCATGTTAACCGCCTCACTTAGCCCTGTTCAGCATGTTAACTGCCCCACTTAGCCCGGTACAGCATGTTAACCGCCCTACCTAGCCCAGTACAGCATGTTAACCGCCCTACCTTACCCAGTACAGCATGTTAACTGCCCTACCTAGCCCAGTAGAGCATGTTAACCGCCCCACTTAGCCCAGTACAGCATGTTAACCGCCCCACTTAGCCCGGCACACCATGTTAACCGCCTCACTTAGCCCAGTACAGAATGTTAACCGCCCTACCTCGCCCAATACAGCATGTTAACCGCCCTCCCTAGCCCAGTACACCATGTTAACCGCCCTACCTAGCCCAGTACAGCATGTTAACCGCCCTCCCTAGCCCAGTACAGCATGTTAACCGCCCTCCCTAGCCCAGTACAGCATGTTAACCGCCCTCCCTAGCCCAGTACAGCATGTTAACCGCCCTACCTAGCCCAGTACAGCAGGTTAACCGCCCTACCTAGCCCAGTATAGCATGTTAACCGCCCTCCCTAGCCCAGTACACCATGTACACCGCCCTCCCTAGCCCAGTACAGCATGTTAACCGCCCTACCTAGCCCAGTACAGCATGTTAACCGCCCTACCTAGCCCAGTACAGCATGTTAACCGCCCTCCCTAGCCCAGTACAGCATGTTAACCGCCCTACCTAGCCCAGTATAGCATGTTAACCGCCCTCCCTAGCCCAGTACACCATGTACACCGCCCTCCCTAGCCCAGTACAGCATGTTAACCGCCCTACCTAGCCCAGTACAGCATGTTAACTCGACCCACTTAGCCCGGTACACCATGTTAACCGCCCCACTTAGCCCGGTACAGCATGTTAACCGCCCTACCTAGCCCAGTACACCATGTTCACCGCCCTACCTAGCCCAGTACAGCATGTTAACCGACCCACTTAGCCCGGTACACCATGTTAACCGCCCCACTTAGCCCGGTACAGCATGTTAACCGCCCTACCTAGCCCAGTACACCATGTTAACCGCCCTACCTAGCCCAGTACACCATGTTAACCGCCCTACCTAGCCCAGTACACCATGTTAACCGCCCTACCTAGCCCAGTACACCATGTTAACCGCCCTACCTAGCCCAGTACACCATGTTAACCGCCCTACCTAGCCCAGTACACCATGTTAACCGCCCTACCTAGCCCAGTACACCATGTTAACCGCCCTACCTAGCCCAGTACACCATGTTCACCGCCCTACCTAGCCCAGTACACCATGTTAACCGCCCTCCCTAGCCCAGTACACCATGTTAACCGCCCTACCTAGCCCAGTACACCATGTTAACCGCCCTACCTAGCCCAGTACACCATGTTAACCGCCCTACCTAGCCCAGTACACCATGTTCACCGCCCTACCTAGCCCAGTACACCATGTTAACCGCCCTACCTAGCCCAGTACACCATGTTAACCGCCCTCCCTAGCCCAGTACACCATGTTAACCGCCCTACCTAGCCCAGTACACCATGTTAACCGCCCTACCTAGCCCAGTACACCATGTTCACCGCCCTCCCTAGCCCAGTACACCATGTTAACCGCCCTACCTAGCCCAGTACACCATGTTAACCGCCCTACCTAGCCCAGTACACCATGTTAACCGCCCTACCTAGCCCAGTACACCATGTTAACCGCCCTCCCTAGCCCAGTACACCATGTTAACCGCCCTACCTAGCCCAGTACACCATGTTAACCGCCCTACCTAGCCCAGTACACCATGTTCACCGCCCTCCCTAGCCCAGTACACCATGTTAACCGCCCTACCTAGCCCAGTACACCATGTTAACCGCCCTACCTAGCCCAGTACACCATGTTAACCGCCCTCCCTAGCCCAGTACACCATGTTAACCGCCCTACCTAGCCCAGTACACCATGTTAACCGCCCTACCTAGCCCAGTACACCATGTTAACCGCCCTCCCTAGCCCAGTACAGCATGTTAACCGCCCTACCTAGCCCAGTACACCATGTTAACCGCCCTACCTAGCCCAGTACACCATGTTAACCGCCCTACCTAGCCCAGTACACCATGTTAACCGCCCTACCTAGCCCAGTACACCATGTTAACCGCCCTCCCTAGCCCAGTACACCATGTTAACCGCCCTACCTAGCCCAGTACACCATGTTAACCGCCCTACCTAGCCCAGTACACCATGTTAACCGCCCTCCCTAGCCCAGTACAGCATGTTAACCGCCCTACCTAGCCCAGTACACCATGTTAACCGCCCTACCTAGCCCAGTACACCATGTTAACCGCCCTACCTAGCCCAGTACACCATGTTAACCGCCCTACCTAGCCCAGTACACCATGTTAACCGCCCTACCTAGCCCAGTACACCATGTTAACCGCCCTACCTAGCCCAGTACACCATGTTAACCGCCCTACCTAGCCCAGTACACCATGTTAACCGCCCTACCTAGCCCAGTACACCATGTTCACCGCACTATCTGTCCGCAAACCTAAACAAGCAGAAAAAAAATTCCTCATGAGTGACAGCGTGTCGGAAACAAAAACACTGAGACGAGTAATGGACACGAAAACAAGAGCGAAAAATGCAATAAACCGCGCCAACCGGACAATAAACCGCGCCAACCGGACAATAAACCGCGCCAACCGGACAATAAACCGCGCCAACCGGACAATAAAACGCGCCAACCGTACAATAAAACGCGCCAACCGGACAATAAACCGCCCCAACCGTACAATAAAACGCGCCAACCGTACAATAAAACGCGCCAACCGTACAATAAACCGCGCCAACCGGACAATAAACCGCGCCAACCGTACAATAAACCGCACCAACCGGACAATAAACCGCGCCAACCGGACAATAAACCGCGCCAACCGGACAATAAACCGCGCCAACCGGACAATAAACCGCGCCAACCGGACAATAAACCGCGCCAACCGTACAATAAACCGCGCCAACCGGACAATAAACCGCGCCAACCGGACAATAAACCGCGCCAACCGGACAATAAACCGCGCCAACCGTACAATAAACCGCGCCAACCGGACAATAAACCGCGCCAACCGGACAATAAACCGCCCCAACCGGACAATAAACCGCGCCAACCGGACAATAAACCGCGCCAACCGGACAATAAACCGCGCCAACCGGACAATAAACCGCCCCAACCGTACAATAAAACGCGCCAACCGTACATTAACACGCCCCAACCGTACAATAAAACGCGCCAACCGTACATTAACACGCCCCAACAGTACAATAAAACGCGCCAACCGTACATTAACACGCCCCAACCGTACATTAACACGCCCCAACCGTACAATAAAACGCGCCAACCGTACATTAACACGCCCCAACCGTACATTAACACGCCCCAACAGTACAATAAAACGCGCCAACCGTACATTAACACGCCCCAACCGTACATTAAAAAGCACCAACCGTACATTAACACGCCCCAACCGTACAATAAAACGCGCCAACCGTACAATAAAACGCGCCAACCGTACAATAAAACGCCCCAACCGTACAATAAAACGCCCCAACCGTACAATAAAACGCGCCAACCGTACAATAAAACGCGCCAACCGTACATTAACACGCCCCAACCGCACAATAAAACGCGCCAACAGTACAATAAAACGCCCCAACCGTACAATAAAACGCCCCAACAGTACAATAAAACGCGCCAACCATACAATAAAACGCGCCAACCGTACATTAACACGCCCCAACCGCACAATAAAACGCCCCAACCGCACAATAAAACGCGCCAATCGTACAATAAAACGCGCCAACCGTACAATAAAACGCGCCAACCGTACATTAACACGCGCCAACCGTACATTAACACGCCCCAACCGTACAATAAAACGCGCCAACCGTACATTAACACGCGCCAACCGTACAATAAAACGCGCCAACCGTACATTAACACGCCCCAACCGTACAATAAAACGCGCCAACCGTACATTAACACGCGCCAACCGTACAATAAAACGCGCCAACCGTACATTAACACGCCCCAACCGTACAATACAACGCGCCAACCGTACATTAACACGCCCCAACCGTACAATAAAACGCGCCAACAGTACAATAAAACGCGCCAACCGTACAATAAAACGCCCCAACAGTACAATAAAACGCCCCAACAGTACAATAAAATGCCCCAACAGTACAATAAAATGCCCCAACAGTACAATAAAACGCCCCAACCGTACAATAAAACGCGCCAACCGTACATTAACACGCCCCAACAGTACAATAAAACGCCCCAACAGTACAATAAAATGCCCCAACAGTACAATAAAATGCCCCAACAGTACAATAAAACGCGCCAACAGTACAATAAAACGCGCCAACCGTACAATAAAACGCCCCAACAGTACAATAAAACGCCCCAACAGTACAATAAAATGCCCCAACAGTACAATAAAATGCCCCAACAGTACAATAAAACGCCCCAACCGTACAATAAAACGCGCCAACCGTACATTAACACGCCCCAACCGTACAATAAAACGCGCCAACCGTACATTAACACGCCCCAACCGTACAATAAAACGCGCCAACCGTACAATAAAACGCGCCAACCGTACAATAAAACGCGCCAACCGTACATTAACACGCCCCAACCGTACAATAAAACGCGCCAACCGTACATTAACACGCGCCAACCGTACAATAAAACGCGCCAACCGTACATTAACACGCCCCAACCGTACAATAAAACGCGCCAACCGTACATTAACACGCCCCAACCGTACATTATCACGCCCCAACCGTACATTAACACGCCCCAACCGTACAATAAAACGCGCTAACCGTACAATAAAACTCCCCAACCGTACATTAACACGCCCCAACCGTACATTAACACGCCCCAACCGTACAATAAAACGCGCTAACCGTACACTAAAACTCCACAACCGTACATTAACACGCGCCAACCGTACATTAACACGCGCCAACCGTACAATAAAACTCGCCAACCGTACATTAACACGCCCCAACCGTACATTAACACGCCCCAACCGTACAATAAAACGCGCCAACCGTACATTAACACGCCCCAACCGTACATTATCACGCCCCAACCGTACAATAAAACGCGCCAACCGTACAATAAAACGCGCCAACACCTCAAAAAAAAAACGAATAAGCTAACGTTTCTAACACACAAACAAACACAAACAAAGAAACGAACACGCCACCATCTCCAAAGCATCAACAAAAAATAGCTTCAAAACCTCCAACATATGACCAAACAAATAAACAAACAAACAAACAGGCGCGCCAACATCTCCAACAATAAAAACAAACAAAAACTATTAATAAAAGCTTAAAAACAGCAACACCATAAGAGAGAGAGAGAGAGAGAGAGAGAGAGAGAGAGAGAGAGAGAGAGAGAGAGTGTTCGACGCTAAAAACAAATGAGCATCATAAATATGGCCGCCATTGTGTTCAAGACATAACATAAATACCTTACAAAAGTGTCAACATACCAAGACAATAACACACACACACAACGCTATTCTGGGGGGTTAGGTTTAGGTTAGGTTTAGGTTAGGTTTAGGTTAGGTTAGGTTTAGGTTACATTAGGTTAGGTTAGGTTAGGTTAGGTTAGGTTAGGGTTAGGTTAGGTTTAAGTTAGGTTAGGTTAGAATGCTTGATTAGCGTCAATGTGGTTAATCTTAAGGTTAAATAAGCTGTGGTACCTTATATACAATTGACCTTAAAGCACCCCCAGGAGGTACACACAAGACCCCCTCCCCCAGGATGGTACACACAAGACCCCCCCTCCCCCAGGAGGTACACACAAGACTGCCTCCCCCAGGATGGTACACACAAGACCCCCTCCCCCAGGATGGTACACACAAGACCCCCCTCCCCCAGGAGGTACACACAAGACTGCCTCCCCCAGGATGGTACACACAAGACCCCCTCCCCCAGGATGGTACACACAAGACCCCCTCCCCCAGGAGGTACACACAAGACCCCCTCCCCCAGGAGGCACACACAAGACCCCCTCACCCAGGATGGTACACACAAGACCCCCTCCCCCAGGATGGTACACACAAGACCCCCTCCCCCAGGATAGTACACACAAGATCCCCTCCCCCAGAATGGTACACACAAGACCCCTTCCCCCAGGATGGTACACACAAGACCCCCTCCCCCAGGATGGTACACACAAGACCCCCTCTCCCAGGAGGCACACACAAGACCCCCTCCCCCAGGATGGTACACACAAGACCCCCTCCCCCAGGGTGACACACACAACGCACCCCCCCAGGATGGTACACACAAGACCCCCTCCCCCAGGATGGTACACACAAGACCCCCTCCCCCAGGATGGTACACACAAGACCCCCTCCCCCAGGATGGTACACACAAGACGCCCCTCCCCAGGATGGTACACAAAAGACGCCTCCCCCCCAGGATGGTACACACAAGACCCCCTCCCCCAGGATGGTAGACACAAGACCCTCTCCCCCAGGATGGTACACACAAGACCCCCTCCCCCAGAATGGTACACACAAGAACCCCTCCCCAAGGATGGTATACACAAGACCCCCTCCCCCAGGATGGTACACACAAGACCCCCTCCCCCAGGGTGACACACACAACGCGCCCCCCCAGGATGGCAAACACAAGACCCCCTCCCCCAGGATGGTACACACAAGACCCCCTCCCCCAGGATGGTACACACAAAACCCCCTCCCCCAGGATGGCACACACAAGACGCCTCCCCCCCAGGATGGTACACACAAGACCCCCTCCCCCAGGAGGCACACACAAGACCCCCTCACCCAGGATGGTACACACAAGACCCCCTCCCCCAGGATGGTACACACAAGACCCCCTCCCCCAGGATAGTACACACAAGATCCCCTCCCCCAGAATGGTACACACAAGACCCCCTCCCCCAGGATGGTACACACAAGACCCCCTCCCCCAGGAGGTACACACAAGACCCCTTCCCCCAGGATTTGTACACACAAGACCCCCTCCCCCAGGATGGTACACACAAGACCCTCTCCCCCAGGAGGCACACACAAGACCCCCTCACCCAGGATGGTACACACAAGACCCCCTCCCCCAGGATGGTACACACAAGACCCCCTCCCCCAGGATGGTACACACAAGACCCCCTCCCCCAGGAGGCACACACAAGACCCCCTCACCCAGGATGGTACACACAAGACCCCCTCCCCCAGGATGGTACACACAAGACCCCCTCCCCCAGGGTGACACACACAACGCACCCCCCCCAGGATGGTACACACAAGACCCCCTCCCCCAGGATGGTACACACAAGACGCCTCCCCCCCAGGATGGTACACACAAGACCCCCTCCCCCAGAATGGTACACACAAGATCCCCTCCCCCAGGATGGTAGACACAAGACCCCCTCCCCCAGGATGGTACACACAAGACCCCCTCCACCAGGATGGTACACACAAGACCCCCTCCCCCAGGATGGTACACACAAGACCCCCTCCACCAGGATGGTACACACAAGACCCCCTCCCCAGGATGGTACACACAAGACCCCCTCCACCAGGATGGTACACACAAGACCCCCTCCCCCAGGATGGTATACACAAGACCCCCTCCACCAGGCTGGTACACACAAGACCCCCTCCACCAGGATGGTATACACAAGACCCCCTCCACCAGGATGGTATACACAAGACCCCCTCCCCCAGGATGGTACACACAAGACCCCCTCCACCAGGATGGTATACACAAGACCCCCTCCACCAGGATGGTACACACAAGACCCCCTCCACCAGGATGGTATACACAAGACCCCCTCCACCAGGATGGTATACACAAGACCCCCTCCCCCAAGACGGTACCCGGAGAAAATCGTCACGAACTGTTTGTTTTGGAAGTTTGGGAGGCGCTTGTCAAGAGTGGCGGGCGGAGGGGGGGGGGGTAGAAGTGGAGTTGAGGAAGGAGAAGACGGTAGGAGGGGCCAGAGGGAGGGACGGTAAAGGGGGACGGGAAGGAAGGGGAGGACGGAAGGTAGATTTAATCTGTGATCATGACTGCTAACATTTCCGGTCGTAACCTAATCTAACCTAACCTATCTTAACATTTCCGGTCGTAACGTACCGTAACCTAACCAAATTTACCTTTAATATCAATAATAATAATAATAATAATAATAAACCAAAGTATATCCACAAAATTACACAACAGCGGACTAGTCAATAACAACACACCAAACTACGCTATCATCACCACACAATAACATAACCACAACCAACCACGCCATTCAAGACAAACAGACAGACAGAAAAACAGGATAGCATTAGAGCCCGCCATCATGTCCTGAATAAAAGCACGCTGTGAGCACCAAACAATAACAATAGGAGAGGGATTAAAGACCCACGCGCTTCAATCCTGTGTTTGTGTACAGTTGGCAGCCGGTGTTTACATTCTGACCCAGACCACCACCCGAATATTTGGGAGAGGTTGGCCAAACACCCACACGAGGCTACCAGGGGCTACACACACACTGACGGGGCCCCTACTACCACCACCACCACCAGGCTATACACACACACACACACACACACTGACGAAGCCCCTACCACTACCACCACCACCACCACCAGGGCTACACACACACACACACACACACACACTGACGGAGCCCCTACTGCCACCACCACCACCAGGGCTACCTACACACACACACACACACACACTGACGGAGACCCTACTACCACCACCACCACCAGGCTATACACACACACACACACACACACACTGACGGGGCCCCTACTACCACCACCACCACCAGGCTATACACACACACACACACACACACACACACACACACACTGACGAAGCCCCTACCACTACCACCACCACCACCAGGGCTACACACACACACACGCACACTGACGGAGCCCCTACTGCCACCACCACCACCAGGGCTACCTACACACACACACACACACACACTGACGGAGACCCTACTACCACCACCACCACCAGGGCTACCTACACACACACACACACACAAGCCAGCTCTCAAGTAATACCGATTCCGTCAACATTACCTGAATATTACAGTAATAACCCATCAACATTGTAACAGGTAGAATTGACGGAAATATTTCTAAGGTGTAATAAATTATGCAGGAAAATATTCACACGTCTTTGTTCACTCCATCACGACCACCAACAACTGACATATCTGATGAGAGAGTAAACACAACCATTTTTATTACACACACACACACACACACACACACACACACACACACATTGAATCACGTTCCTCTGAAAATACACACCAATATTTTTCTCCCTTCGTCTTTATTTTCAAACGAGTCGATATATTTATTTTATACATTATCAATAAAGTTGTATTTTATTTATGTTGAATTATATATACAGTATATATATTGTATACTGTATGTAACCCGTTTAGTAGGTTAGGTTAGGTTTGGGTAGGTTAGGTTAGCTTTGAGTTGGTTACGTTAAGCTAAGGTAGGTAAGGTTAAGTTAGGTTTAGGTTAGGTTTAGGTTTAGGTTAGGTTAGGTTAGAGTTGGTTAGGTTTAATCATCAGGTGATATAAGCTATAGTAAGACACCTCTTGTACTGTACACTAATACCATCAGTTATATTCAGAGTCTCAGCAGCGATCGTTTACCGCCTGTAGTGTACGTGATAACTGTGTGTGTGTGTGTGTGTCATTACTAACAGATCATAAACCTCAGAAACTGACTGAGAACTGCATCAGTAAATGTTATAATTTTGTGGGTAATTTGCACGCGACAATACTGATGACTAACACACACACACACACACACACACACACACACACACACATACCAACAGAACCTCCCGCCACCGCCTTCAAGAAGCCATTACCCAGATGATGACGGGTGTATTGCAGGTCGCCACGGTGTACAGTACGTACATACCCGTGGCGACCTGTGGTGTAATGGTCAGCATGCTCGCCTCGCAAGTGTGCGGACCCGGGTTCGATCCCTGGGCAGGGTGAAACTATGGGCAAGTTGCTTTACGCCATTTGCCTCTGTCTACCCAGCAGTAATTGGGAACCTGGATGTCAATCGATTTGGGGATCATGTTCCGGGGTAATGGCTAGCCAGTGCAGTAGGCGAGTTGTCCGGTCTTCTCGGACTATTCCTTGACACTGGGTCATGCAGCTCGTTAACTCAGGGTGTGGTTGTTGTGTTGGCGACAGCTTCTACACCCTAAACAAATTCACGCCTAGATGGCCCTTGGGGCGGCCATCCTCGTGTACACATGATTTTCCGTTTCACTTTCTATCTGTGACTTTCTTTTTTCTCTATCTCGCTTATCACCTTATTTATTATTTCCCACCTCTGTGTGTGTGTGTGTGTGTGTGTGTGTGTAACTTACTCAGCAGATCATGACACACCATTTAACAAAAAAATAAAACAAGACAGACAGACAGACAGACAGCTATCTTATCTCACTATCCCCCACAACACATCGGCTATCATCACAACCTAAAAAAAAACTCATGTAATCGGTTGCAACAGCTTGGCCTCACACACACGTTGTTATAATGTGACCTCCTACTCCAACAGCTGACGACCATAAACATCAATAAAAGTAGAAAAAAAAATGTATACACACTACCTCATACACATTCATGGAGATCAAGTGAATATTTGTATACATTTTTCTGAGACACGTTGTATTTGAAGGCCCCAGGATGAACGAAGGGTATACATGGTGTTAAGAAAGTCGACCACCTTCACTTCCCCAATTGTAAAGTTTGGTGCCTGGAGTTGAGAGTACGAACACTTCGGATACCCAAGCTCTCTCTCTCTCTCTCTCTCTCTCTCTCTCTCTCTCTCTCTCGACGACCACATTATTAAGGCTTTACATTTTGTGACTTATTCTGTGTGGTAGTTGGGGCTGTTAATGACCGCAGTTCGTGACTACTCCTGTTGACTCGACCGCAACTATCGTTTATCTTCGCCGTCACAATCCTGGAACTTGATTTTCAAACAATCGTAAGTCAAAAATTTTCAACTAGGTAACTCGTTGTAGGGGTAGAGTCTTTGTGTGATTATGACGCCATTTTAATACCTCTGTGTCGTGTTGAAAGTGGAGTAGTTTGAGACGTTTTTCTTAAGTTTTAGTCTAAGTGAGCATTCAACGCCACTGATGAAGGCCAGAGTGGAGTTTTCATAGCGCCAGTTCGGGGTAATTATTATCTAACATGTGATCCTTTGAGAATACCGATGTTGTTCGTAGGTCGAGTCGGGCGGTGGATGTGATTGACGTCACCACTACCCGGGTCACCACTCCCTTCACCTTGGATCAAAAGTTATGGAAACGAAACGACGTACATCTGTCACCCCAATATCAGTGTTTTTTTTTTGAGGGGGGGGGGAGGGGTGAGGGAGGAGGTGAGGGGGGAGGTGAGGGGGGGTGAGAGGGAAGGTGGTTTAGATGGGCGATCGCTGCCAGCTGCTGGGTCATGACGTCAGGATGAGAGGTAAGTTCAAACAAGTATTTGGACAACAACAACAAAAACAGCATCTCCCTTCTCACACACTCTCCCCTCTCACCCACACTCTCCCCTCTCACCCACACTCTCCCCCTCTCACCCACACTCTCCACTCTCTCACACACTCTCCCCTCTCACCCATACTCTCCCCCTCTCACCCACACTCTCCCCTCTCACCCACACTCTCCCCTCTCACCCACACTCTCCCCTCTCACCCACACTCTCCCCTCTCACCCGCACTCTCCCCTCACTCACGACCTTCCTGTCTCCCATCACCCCCTCACTATAAGGTTGTTTACATTCTCCCCTCACCTTTTGCCCTCCCTTCCTGTTTCCTCCCCTCCCCATCTCCACCTCTCCCCACGACCCTACCTTTACTCTCTCCTCCCCAGCATCTCTCTACATGTCCTCTCCCCACGTCCCTACCTTTACTCTCTCCTCCCCAGCATCTCTCTACTTTCATCTCCTCCCCCCCCACACCTCCTTCCTCCCCTCTTCCATATTCTTCTCACCTCAAGTTCTTTTTCCTCTCTCCCATGTCATCCCCACTCCCCCCTCTCCTCACCCCCACCCTTTTATTTTTCACTCCCCACTCCACCTCTCACCCTTGTCTCCCCACTCCCCGCTACTCCACATCCATTTTTCCCCACTCACCTCCTTACCCTTTTCTTCACATTCCCCACCTCTCACCATCTTCTCCCCACTCCCCTCTCCCCACTCCCCAAGGCCCGGACAGACTTGCTCTCTTTGGACCATAAAGCTTCACTTTTTACCCCGGCGTCTTGACTCCCGGCACTCTCACTCAACGCCGGGGAGAGTGTGGGAGAGGCGCCGGGGAGGGTGGGAGAGGCGCCGGGGAGAGTGGGAGAGGCGCCGGGGAGGGTGGGAGAGGCGCCGGGGAGAGTGGGAGAGGCACCGGGGAGAGTGTGGGAGAGGCGCCGGGGAGAGTGGGAGAGGCGCCGGGGAGAGTGGGAGAGGCGCCGGGGAGAGTGTGGGAGAGGCGCCGGGGAGAGTGGGAGAGGGCCGGGGAGAGTGGGAGAGGGCCGGGGAGAGTGGGAGAGGCACCGGGGAGAGTGGGAGAGGCACCGGGGAGAGTGTGGGAGAGGCGCCGGGGAGAGTGTGGGAGAGGCACCAGGGAGAGTGGGAGAGGCGCCGGGGAGAGTGTGGGAGAGGCACCAGGGAGAGTGGGAGAGGCGCCGGGGAGAGTGGGAGAGGCGCCGGGGAGAGTGTGGGAGGCGCCGGGGAGAGTGGAAGAGGCACCGGGGAGAGTGTGGGAGAGGCACCGGGGAGAGTGGGAGAGGCGCCGGGGAGAGTGTGGGAGGCGCCGGGCAGAGTGTGGGAGGCGCCGGGGAGAGTGTGGGGAGGCGCCGGGGAGAGTGTGGGAGAGGCGCCGGGGAGAGTGTGGGAGAGGCACCGGGAAGAGTGGGAGAGGCGCCGGGGAGAGTGTGGGAGAGGCGCCGGGGAGAGTGGGAGAGGCGCGGGGAGAGTGGGAGAGGCGCCGGGGAGAGTGGGAGAGGCGCCGGGGAGAGTGTGGGAGAGGCGCCGGGGAGAGTGGGAGAGGGCCGGGGAGAGTGGGAGAGGCGCCGGGGAGAGTGTGGGTGGCGCCGGGGAGAGTGTGGGATGCGCCGGGGAGAGTGTGGGAGGCACCGGGGAGAAAGTGGGGAGGGCGCTGGGGAGAGTGGGAGAGGCACCGGGGAGAGTGGGAGAGGCGCCGGGGAGAGTGTGGGAGAGGCGCCGGGGAGAGTGGGAGAGGCGCCGGGGAGAGTGTGGGAAGAATGTGGGGAGGGCGCTGGTGAGAGTGTGGGAGGCGCCGGGGAGAATGTGGGAGGCGCCGGGGAGAGTGTGGGATGCGCCGGGGAGAGTGTGGGGAGGCGTCGGGGAGAGTGGGAGAGGCGCCGGGGAGAGTGTGGGATGCGCCGGGGAGAGTGTGGGAAGAATGTGGGGAGGGCGCTGGGGAGAGTGTGGGAGGCGTCGGGGAGAGTGTGGGAAGAATGTGGGGAGGGCGCTGGGGAAAGTGTGGGGAGTGACAAGACGGCGTCGAAGAATGGCCGGGAGAGTGAGAGAGCGGGTGGGGGTGTTATGGGAGGAGAGAGAGAGAGAGAGAGAGAGAGAGAGAGAGAGAGAGAGAGAGAGAGCAGCTAAGCTCGCCGAGTGAGTGAGAGGAAGGTTACGCTTCACACACCAACAGGGAGGGAGGGAGGGGAGAGAGAGGGAGGGAGAGCGGTAAGCCAGGCGAGGTGAGAGAAAGATTACGCTACGCCCTTCATGGTGGAAGGTATAGTAGAGGGAGGGAGGGAGGGAGGGAAGGAGGGAGAGAAGGAGGAGGAAGAGAAGGAGGAGGAGGGAAGGAGGGAGAGAAGGAGGAGGAAGAGAAGGAAGGCAACCTCTCTCCCCACAGAACCGCCACAAGAAACTCTGTGTGTGTGTGTGTGTGTGTGTGTGTCGCTCGTCAGTCGTGTGTTGATGTGTTTGTCTGTACACGCTTATGTCTGTCATTGTTTACATTATATTTGTCTTATGTAAACACAAACACCATGAAGGCTTGTGCTAATAATAATAATAATAATAATAATAATAATAATAATAATAATAATATGTGCACATGAACTGTATGGTTCATGCGTGTACACACTGTAATATGTGTGTGTGTGTGTGTGTACAGCGTCAAGACAGTGTTAACCCACACAACTCCCCTGACTTTCACCTTGTTCTGTTCTGCCTCTACGTGTCTGTCTGTCTTCTTGTCTGACTGTCTGTTTGTCTACCTGTCTGCCTGTCTGTCTGTCTGTCTGCCTGTCTGTCTGTCTGTCTGTCTGTCTGTCTGTCTGCCTGTCTGTCTGCCTGTCTGTCTTTCTGTCTGTCTGTCTGTCTGCCTGTCTGTCTTCCTGTCTGTCTGTCTGTCTGCCTGTCTGTCTTCCTGTCTGTCTTTCTGTCTGTCTGTTTTCCTGTCTCTCCCTCTCCTTCCTTCTTGTCCTCATTTTCCCACTTCTTCTTCTTCTTCTTCTTCTTCTCCTCCTCCTCCTCCTCCTCCTCCTCCTCCTCTTCTTCCTCCTCTTCTTCCTCCTACTCCTCCTCCTCTTCTTCTTCCTCCTCTTCTTCCTCCTCCTCCTCCTCCTTCTAGTTATTTATCTTCTCGGGTCATTCCTTCCACCCAGCCACCGCCTCAGGTTAAAGCTGACACGATCACCAGTGCCTTCAGGTGTGGCGGGTGAGAGGTGTGGTGGGTGAGGTGTGGTGGGTGAGAGGTGTGGTGGGTGAGAGGTGTGGTGGGTGAGAGGTGTGGTGGGTGAGAGGTGTGGTGGGTGAGAGGTGAAACGGGTGAGGGGTGTAACGGGTGAGGTGTGTAACGGGTGAGAGGTGTAGTGGGTGAGAGGTGTGGTGAGTGACATGTGTGGTGGGTGAGAGGTGTGGTGGGTGAGAGGTGTGACGGGTGAGAGGTGTGACGGGTGAGAGGTGTAACGGGTGAGAGGTGTAACGGGTGAGAGGTGTGACGGGTGACAGGTGTGGTAGGTGAGATGTGTGGTGGGTAACATGTGAGGTGGGTGACATGTGTGGTGGGTGACATGTGTGGTGGGTGAGAGGTGTGGTGGGTGAGAGGTGTGGTGAGTGAGAGGTGTGGTGGGTGAGAGGTGTGGTGGGTGAGAGGTGTGGTGGGTGAGAGGTGTGATGGGTGAGAGGTGTGGTAGGTGAGATGTGTGGTGGGTGACATGTGTGGCGGGTGAGAGGTGTGGTGGGTGAGAGATGTGGTGGGTGACGTGTGGTGGGTGAGAGGTGTGGTGGGTGACATGTGTGGTGGGTGAGAGGTGTGGTGGGTGAAAAGTGTGGCAGGTGAGAGGTGTGGTGGGTGACATGTGTGGTGGGTGAGAGGTGTGGTGGGTGAGAGGTGTGGTGGGTGAGAGGTGTGGTGGGTGAGAGGTGTGGTGGGTGAGAGGTGTGGTGGGTGAGGGGTGTAACGGGTGAGAGGTGTAGTGGGTGAGAGGTGTGGTGAGTGACATGTGTGGTGGATGAGAGGTGTGGTGGGTGAGAGGTGTGACGGGTGAGAGGTGTGACGGGTGAGAGGTGTAACGGGTGAGAGGTGTAACGGGTGAGAGGTGTGACGGGTGAGAGGTGTGACGGGTGACAGGTGTGGTAGGTGAGATGTGTGGTGGGTAACATGTGAGGTGGGTGAGAGGTGTGGTGGGTGAGAGGTGTGGTGGGTGAGAGGTGTGGTGGGTGAGAGGTGTGGTGGGTGAGAGGTGTGATGGGTGAGAGGTGTGGTAGGTGAGATGCGTGGTGGGTGACATGTGTGGCGGGTGAGAGGTGTGGTGGGTGAGAGGTGTGGTGGGTGACGTGTGGTGGGTGAGAGGTGTGGTGGGTGACGTGTGGTGGGTGAGAGGTGTGGTGGGTGACATGTGTGGTGGGTGAGAGGTGTGGTGGGTGAGAAGTGTGGCAGGTGAGAGGTGTGGTGGGTGACATGTGTGGTGGGTGAGAGGTGTGGTGGGTGAGAGGTGCGGTGGGTGACAGGTGTGGTGGGTGAGAGGTGTGGTGGGTGAGAGGTGTGGCGGGTGAGAGGTGTGACGGGTGAGAGGTGTGGTGGGTGAGAGGTGTGACGGGTGAGAGGTGTGGTGGGTGAGAGGTGTGACGGGTAAGAGGTGTGGTGAGTAAGATGTGTGGTGGGGAGAGGTGTGACGGGTGAGAGGTGTAACGGGTGAGAGGTGTGGTGGGTGAGAGGTGTGGTGGGTGAGAGGTGTGACGGGTGACAGGTGTGGCAGGTGAGAGGTGTGGTGGGTGACATGTGTGGTGGGTGAGAGGTGTGGTGGGTGAGAGGTGTGGTGGGTGACATGTGTGGTGGGTGATATGTGTGATGGGTATGAGGTGTGGTGGGTGACATGTAAGGTGGGTGACATGTGTGGTGGGTGAGAGGTGTGGTGGGTGAGAGGTGTGGTGGGTGACGTGTGGTGGGTGAGAGGTGTGGTGGGTGACATGTGTGGTGGGTGAGAGGTGTGGTGGGTGAGAGGTGTGGTGGGTGAGAGGTGTGGTGGGTGAGAGGTGTGGCAGGTGAGAGGTGTGGTGGGTGACATGTGTGGTGGGTGAGAGGTGTGGTGGGTGAGAGGTGTGGTGGGTGACATGTGTGGTGGGTGATATGTGTGATGGGTGAGAGGTGTGGTGGGTGACATGTAAGGTGGGTGACATGTGTGGTGGGTGAGAGGTGTGGTGGGTGAGAGGTGTGGTGGGTGAGGTGTGGTGGGTGATGTGTGTGGTGGGTGAGAGATGTGGTGGGTGAGAGGTGTGGCAGGTGAGAGGTGTGGTGGGTGATATGTGTGGTGGGTGAGAGGTGTGGTGGGTGACATGTGTGGTGGGTGACATGTGTAACGGGTGAGAGGTGTGGTGGGTGAGAGGTGTGGCGGGTGAGAAGTGTGGTGGGTGAGAGGTGTGGTGGGTGATATGTGTGATGGGTGAGAGGTGTGGTGGGTGAGAGGTGTGACGGGTGAGAGGTGTGGTAGGTGAGATGTGTGGTGGGTGACATGTAAGGTGGGTGACATGTGTGGTGGGTGAGAGGTGTGGTGGGTGAGAGGTGTGGTGGGTGAGAGGTGTGGTGGGTGAGAGGTGTGGTGGGTGAGAGGTGTGGTGGGTGAGAGGTGTGGTGGGTGAGAGGTGTGGTGGGTAAGAGGTGTGGCGGGTGAGAGGTGTGGCGGGTGAGAGGTGTGGTGGGTGAGAGGTGTGGTGGGTGAGAGGTGTGGTGGGTGACATGTGTGGTGGGTGAGAGGTGTGGTGGGTGAGAGGTGTGGTGGGTGACATGTGTGGTGGGTGAGAGGTGTGGTGGTTGAGAGGTGTGACGGGTGAGAGGTGTGGTAGGTGAGATGTGTGGTGGGTGACATGTGAGGTGGGTGACATGTGTGGTGGGTGAGAGGTGTGGTGGGTGAGAGGTGTGGTGTGGTGGGTGAGGTGTGGTGGGTGAGAGGTGTGGTGTGGTGGGTGAGGTGTGGTGGGTGAGAGGTGTGGTGGGTGATGTGTGATGGGTGAGAGGTGTGGTGGGTGAGAGGTGTGACGGGTGAGAGGTGTGACGGGTGAGAGGTGTGGTGGGTGAGAGGTGTGACGGGTGAGAGGTGTGACGGGTGAGAGGTGTGGTGGATGAGAGGTGTGACGGGTGAGAGGTGTGGTGAGTAAGAGGTGTGGTGGGGAGAGGTGTGACGGGTGAGAGGTGTAACGGGTGAGAGGTGTGGTGGGTGAGAGGTGTGGTGGGTGAGAGGTGGGACGGGTGAGAGGTAAGGTAGGTGAGATGTGTGGTGGGTAACATGTGTGGTGGGTGAGAGGTGTGGTGGGTGAGAGATGTGGTGGGTGACATGTGTGGTGGGTGAGAGGTGTGGTGGGTGAGAGGTGTGGCAGGTGAGGGGTGTGGTGGGTGACATGTGTGGTGGGTGAGAGATGTGGTGGGTGAGAGGTGTGGCAGGTGAGAGGTGTGGTGGGTGATATGTGTGGTGGGTGAGAGGTGTGGTGGGTGACATGTGTGGTGGGTGACATGTGTGGTGGATGAGAGGTGTGGTGGGTGAGAGGTGTGACGGGTGAGAGGTGTGACGGGTGAGAGGTGTAACGGGTGAGAGGTGTAACGGGTGAGAGGTGTGACGGGTGACAGGTGTGACGGGTGACAGGTGTGGTAGGTGAGATGTGTGGTGGGTAACATGTGAGGTGGGTGATATGTGTGGTGGGTGAGAGGTGTGGTGGGTGAGAGGTGTGGTGGGTGAGAGGTGTGGTGGGTGAGAGGTGTGGTGGGTGAGAGGTGTGATGGGTGAGAGGTGTGGTAGGTGAGATGCGTGGTAGGTGACATGTGTGGCGGGTGAGAGGTGTGGTGGGTGAGAGGTGTGGTGGGTGACGTGTGGTGGGTGAGAGGTGTGGTAGGTGACGTGTGGTGGGTGAGAGGTGTGGTGGGTGAGAGGTGTGGTGGGTGAGAGGTGTGGTGGGTGAGAAGTGTGGCGGGTGAGAGGTGTGGTGGGTGAGAGGTGTGGTGGGTGAGAGGTGCGGTGGGTGACAGGTGTGGTGGGTGAGAGGTGTGGTGGGTGAGAGGTGTGGCGGGTGAGAGGTGTGACGGGTGAGAGGTGTGGTGGGTGAGAGGTGTGACGGGTGAGAGGTGTGGTGGGTGAGAGGTGTGACGGGTAAGAGGTGTGGTGAGTAAGATGTGTGGTGGGGAGAGGTGTGACGGGTGAGAGGTGTAACGGGTGAGAGGTGTGGTGGGTGAGAGGTGTGGTGGGTGAGAGGTGTGACGGGTGACAGGTGTGGCAGGTGAGAGGTGTGGTGGGTGACATGTGTGGTGGGTGAGAGGTGTGGTGGGTGAGAGGTGTGGTGGGTGACATGTGTGGTGGGTGATATGTGTGATGGGTGAGAGGTGTGGTGGGTGACATGTAAGGTGGGTGACATGTGTGGTGGGTGAGAGGTGTGGTGGGTGAGAGGTGTGGTGGGTGACGTGTGGTGGGTGAGAAGTGTGGTGGGTGAGAGGTGTGGTGGGTGACGTGTGGTGGGTGAGAGGTGTGGTGGGTGACATGTGTGGTGGGTGAGAGGTGTGGTGGGTGACATGTGTGGTGGGTGAGAGGTGTGGTGGGTGAGAGGTGTGGCAGGTGAGAGGTGTGGTGGGTGACATGTGTGGTGGGTGAGAGGTGTGGTGGGTGAGAGGTGTGGTGGGTGACATGTGTGGTGGGTGATATGTGTGATGGGTGAGAGGTGTGGTGGGTGACATGTAAGGTGGGTGACATGTGTGGTGGGTGAGAGGTGTGGTGGGTGAGAGGTGTGGTGGGTGAGGTGTGGTGGGTGATGTGTGTGGTGGGTGAGAGATGTGGTGGGTGAGAGGTGTGGCAGGTGAGAGGTGTGGTGGGTGATATGTGTGGTGGGTGAGAGGTGTGGTGGGTGAGAGGTGTGGTGGGTGACATGTGTGGTGGGTGACATGTGTGGTGGGTGAGAGGTGTGGTGGGTGAGAGGTGTGGTGGGTGAGAGGTGTGGTGGGTGAGGTGTGGTGGGTGAGAGGTGTGGTGGGTGAGAGGTGTGGTGGGTGAGAGGTGTGGTGGGTTAGAGGTGTGGCGGGTGAGAGGTGTGGCGGGTGAGAGGTGTGGCGGGTGAGAGGTGTGGTGGGTGAGAGGTGTGGTGGGTGAGAGGTGTGGTGGGTGACATGTGTGGTGGGTGAGAGGTGTGGTGGGTGAGAGGTGTGGTGGGTGACATGTGTGGTGGGTGAGAGGTGTGGTGGTTGAGAGGTGTGACGGGTGAGAGGTGTGGTAGGTGAGATGTGTGGTGGGTGACATGTGAGGTGGGTGACATGTGTGGTGGGTGAGAGGTGTGGTGGGTGAGAGGTGTGGTGTGGTGGGTGAGGTGTGGTGGGTGAGAGGTGTGGTGTGGTGGGTGAGGTGTGGTGGGTGAAAGGTGTGGTGGGTGATGTGTGATGGGTGAGAGGTGTGGTGGGTGAGAGGTGTGACGGGTGAGAGGTGTGACGGGTGAGAGGTGTGGTGGGTGAGAGGTGTGACGGGTGAGAGGTGTGACGGGTGAGAGGTGTGGTGGATGAGAGGTGTGACGGGTGAGAGGTGTGGTGAGTAAGAGGTGTGGTGGGGAGAGGTGTGACGGGTGAGAGGTGTAACGGGTGAGAGGTGTGGTGGGTGAGAGGTGTGGTGGGTGAGAGGTGTGACGGGTGAGAGGTAAGGTAGGTGAGATGTGTGGTGGGTAACATGTGTGGTGGGTGAGAGGTGTGGTGGGTGAGAGATGTGGTGGGTGACATGTGTGGTGGGTGAGAGGTGTGGTGGGTGAGAGGTGTGGCAGGTGAGGGGTGTGGTGGGTGACATGTGTGGTGGGTGAGAGATGTGGTGGGTGAGAGGTGTGGCAGGTGAGAGGTGTGGTGGGTGATATGTGTGGTGGGTGAGAGGTGTGGTGGGTGACATGTGTGGTGGGTGACATGTGTGGTGGGTGACATGTGTGGTGGGTGAGAGGTGTGGTGGGTGAGAGGTGTGGCGGGTGAGAAGTGTGGTGGGTGAGAGGTGTGGTGGGTGATATGTGTGATGGGTGAGAGGTGTGGTGGGTGAGAGGTGTGACGGGTGAGAGGTGTGACGGGTGAGAGGTGTGGTAGGTGAGATGTGTGGTGGGTGACATGTAAGGTGGGTGACATGTGTGGTGGGTGAGAGGTGTGGTGGGTGAGAGGTGTGGTGGGTGAGAGGTGTGGTGGGTGAGGTGTGGTGGGTGAGGTGTGGTGGGTGAGAGGTGTGGTGGGTGAGAGGTGTGGTGGGTGAGAGGTGTGGTGGGTGAGAGGTGTGGTGGGTGAGAGGTGTGGCGGGTGAGAGGTGTGGTGGGTGAGAGGTGTGGTGGGTGAGAGGTGTGGTGGGTGAGAGGTGTGGTGGGTGAGAGGTGTGGCAGGTGAGAGGTGTGGTGGGTAACATGTGTGGTGGGTGAGAGGTGTGGTGGGTGACATGTGTGGTGGGTGAGAGGTGTGGTGGGTGAGAGGTGTGTCGGGTGAGAGGTGTGGTGGGTGAGAGGTGTGACGGGTGAGAGGTGTGGTGGGTGAGAGGTGTGACGGGTGAGAGGTGTGGTGGGTGAGAGGTGTGGTGGGGCAGAGGTGTGACGGGTGTGGTGGGTTAACACACACACACACACACACACACACACACACACACTGACCTACAAACTTAATTTTCTCCCAAACTCTGAAGGCCGGAGTGTTGGCGGTGGTGAGTGAGGGAGAGTGATGGAGACTGTGCTGGGTGAGAGTCAGTGAGAGGAAGAGTGAGAGTGAGTGAGAGTAAGGGAGAGTGAGTGAGAGGGAGAATGAGAGTGAGGGAGAGTGAGGGAGAGTGAGGTGAGATTAAGAGAGACTGTGCTGGGTGAGAGTGAGTGAGAGGGAGAGGGAGAGTGAGGGAGAGTGAGGTGAGATTAAGAGAAACTGTGCTGGGTGAGAGTGAGTGAGAGGGAGAGTGAGAGTGAGGGAGAGTGAGGGAGAGTGAGGGAGACTGTGCTGGGTGAGTGAGTGAGAGGAAGAGTGAGGGAGAGTGAGGGAGACTGTGCTGGGTGAGAGTGAGTGAGAGGAAGAGTGAGAGTGAGTGAGGGAGAGTGAGGGAGAGTGAGGGAGACTGTGCTGGGTGAGAGTGAGTGAGAGGAAGAGTGAGAGTGAGTGAGTGAGAGTGAGGGAGAGTGTGCTGGGTGAGAGTGAGTGAGAGGAAGAGTGAGAGTGAGTGAGGGAGAGTGAGGGAGAGTGAGGGAGACTGTGCTGGGTGAGAGTGAGTGAGAGGAAGAGTGAGAGTGAGTGAGTGAGAGTGAGGGAGAGTGGCCCGAGGCAGCGTTGATAGCACACGATAATTGTCAACAGCTGTGCATATTATACACCCTGGCCACACTATCACACCCTGGCCACACTATCACACCCTGGCCACACTATCACACCCTGGCACACTATCACACCCTGCCACACTATCACACCCTGCCACACTATCACACCCTGCCACACTATCACACCCTGGCCACACTATCACACCCTGGCCACACTATCACACCCTGGCCACACTATCACACCCTGCCACACTATCACACCCTGCCACACTATCACACCCTGGCCACACTATCACACCCTGCCACACTATCACACCCTGGCCACACTATCACACACTGGCCACACTATCACACACTGGCCACACTATCACACCCTGGCACACTATCACACCCTGCCACACTATCACACCCTGCCACACTATCACACCCTGCCACACTATCACACCCTGGCCACACTAACACACCCTGGCCACACTATCACACCCTGGCCACACTAACACACCCTGGCCACACTATCACACCCTGCCACACTATCACACCCTGCCACACTATCACACCCTGGCCACACTATCACACCCTGGCCACACTATCACACCCTGGCCACACTATCACACCCTGTCCACACTATCACACCCTGGCCACACTATCACACCCTGGCCACACTATCACACCCTGGCCACACTATCACACCCTGTCCACACTATCACACCCTGGCCACACTATCACACACTGGCCACACTATCACACCCTGGCCACACTATCACACCCTGGCCACACTATCACACCCTGGCCACACTATCACACCCTGGCCACACTATCACACCCTGCCACACTATCACACCCTGCCACACTATCACACCCTGGCCACACTATCACACCCTGGCCACACTATCACACACTGGCCACACTACAAAGTCAGTGACGATAGATCTGTAAATTAATCTGTGTTGCAGGTGGTGTGTGTGTGTGTGTGTGTGTGAAGGTGGTTAATGTTTTGTTTACCTGTATGATGAGACAGCTGTACCACCACTGACACCACTACCACCACCACTGACACCACCACCACCACTGACACCACTACCATCACCACCACCACCTTGTTGAGGGTCTCCTGTGACCAGCTGAGGTCGGGTTAACAATGGATTGAAATTTAGTGTTAGGGGGACAGTTAGTCTTCCTTCAACACCTGGACACAGCACATGAAGGTGGACTGCTCTCTCTCTCTCTCTCTCTCTCTCTCTCTCTCTCTCTCTCTCTCTGTAGGTCAGATCATTGTCAGTCTCAGATGTTTGTTATTTCTCCACTATTTCTCCTCCACAACTTGCTGTACACTCGGTCAGGAACAGGAACAGCCGAGTCACTGCCAACCTTGTTTCTGGGACAAGTTCACTGTCACCGCCATTATATCCTCAGCTGCCTTCATTGTCAGCTACCTTCATTGTCAACTACCATCACTCTGAGCTGTTTTCAATGTCAGCTGCCTTCACTGTCAGCTGCCTTCACTGTCAATTGCCTTCACTGTGAGGACCAGAGTTCCCTCAAGATACAGGTCGCTACAGCTCTCATGTACACCTGCCGTCTTACTTGACTACAGTACTGGAAGACTGTAGCAGAGGCGAGTACGTGGACGGTGACTCACTGTTGGTGGTGAGGGGGACACACACACACACACACACACACACACACACACACAGTGCCTCCCCTCCTCCACTCACTGTACCATTGTTTACTAACATTCAACCCTACCTGGATCCCTCTTACTCTCCTCCCCCTCCCCTCTCCAGCACTCTCCTCCCCCTCCCCTCACCAGCCCTCTGTTCCTCACCAGCTTTCCCCCCTTACCAGCCCACTCCCCTCGCCTACCCCTCACCAGCCATCTCCCCCTCCTCCTCTTCCTTCATCACACCTGCACCTCTTCTCCCTTCACTATCCTCCTCCTTCCTCACATCACTTCTCCTCTCACCTCAATACACATCTCTCACCCCTCTCCCCTCACTCCCCTCCCCTCTCCCCCCATCCTTCCTCATCTCCTCCCCAACACGCACCCGTCCCTCCCATCCCCCACTCCCTCCCGCCCACACTCCCTCCCGCCCCCACTCCTTCCCGCCCCCCTCCCTCCTCACCTGCCACTTATCCCTCCACATACACGTCATTAGCACAGGTACACACACAGGTACACACAGATATACACGCTGTCATTACCTACACCCAGCGGTCAACACTACCGCCAAGGAGATGTTTTTAATGTTGGTTATACACACACACACACACACACACACACACACACACACACACACCCCTTCCCTCCCTCCCTCTTTACACACTAAATCTTCCACCACCATCCTTCCTTCCTTCCTTCCATCCTTCCTTCCTTCCTTACTCCCTCTCTCCTGGTAAACTTTTATGTCTCCCTTCTCTCTTCCTCTACCTCTCCTTCCCCTTGTTTACCTCCCGTCCTTCTTACCGTCTGTTGTTCCTTCTCTTCCCTTCTTTACTCCTTCACATACCGTATGCCCGTTATTCTCTTTCTCTTATTTCATTTCCTTTCTCTCTCGTTCTCTTTTTACCTTCCTTATTCTCTCTATCTTATGGGTCAAGTATTACGTTTTATCTCTCTCTCTATCTCTCTCTCTGTTTCCCCTTTTTATTCCCTCCTCCTCTTCCACGTTCTGTCCTTCTCTCCCCCCTCTCTTCCCCCTCCTTTCTTATCCTCCTTCTCCTGTCTCCTTTAATCACTCACCTCCTTTTTTTCCTCTTATGCTTCAATTCTTCCGTCACTCTTCCTCTCCTCTCTTCTCTCCCTTTCCCAATACTCCTGCCCATACACCTCCCTTCCTACAATTATTCTTCCCGTCCTCTCCCTTCCCCTCTTCCTCCCCCCCTCCCCCCTTTCTCCCTCACCATCAACCCCCCCCCTCCCCCCCCTGACAGGTGACGACAAAGGGGGAGGGTCAGGGGGATAATTAAGTGTACAGCTGACGGTGGACGTAAGACGAAAAATCCTGGAAACTCTTTATAAAGTTAACGAAAGAATTAGAAAAAAAAAATAACGAGAAGAGAGACCAGGCACAAACTTGATGCAATTAGGTAAGGCTGAGTGGACGCGAGCGGTAGTCTGGGAGAGGTTGTGTCTCTGACTATCGTTCACCTCTCGTTATGCATGGTTGATACAGGGAGGTTAAAGGGAGGATAGGGGGCAAGAGGATAGAGAGGGAGAGGAGGAGAAGGGAGATCGTCAGGGAGAACTTGTGTCTAAAAGTATCGTTCACCTCTCGTTATACAGGGAGGTTAAAGGGAGGAAGGGAGAAGAGAGGATGGTGCAGGAGGAGGGAGAGGAGGAGGAGGGAGATCGTCTGGGAACACCTGCGTTTATGACTATCGTTCACCTCTCGTTATGCATGGTTGAGACAGGGAGGTTAAAGGGAGGAAGGGAAGTGAGATTAAGGAAGGAGGGAGGTAGAAGGAAGATAGAAAAGAGAGGGAGGAATAGATGGAGGAGAAGAAGGGTGGGAAGGAGGAAGGTACAAGGAAAATAGGGAGGAGAGGGAGGTATAAAGGGAGAAAAAGGGAGGGTAGGAGGAGTAGGTTGAGGGGTGGAGAGTAGGGAAGAAAGAAGGGGTGGGAAAGGGGCGTTGGGAAGGGTATGGGGAAGAGCGAGAAGGGAGAAGTAGGGGATGGGAGGGTGAAAGGGTGAGAACGGTGTGGAGTGAGAGCAAGGAGAGTGTTGTGGGAGAGTGGGTGGAGAGTGGGTGGAGGGAGGGTGGAGGTGCGAAGTGGTTGAGAGAAGATGCAAGTCGGGGAAATGGTTGAGGAGGCAGGGAGAGGGAGGGGGGAAGGGAGATGAAGGAGGGGGAAGGGAGAGGGAGGGGGGAGGGAGAGGGAAGGGGGGAGGAAGAAGGAGGAAGGGAGAGGGAGGGGGGAGGGAGAGGGAGGGGGGAGAGGAAGGAGGAAGGGAGAGGGAGGGGGAGGGAGAGGGAGGGGGGAGGGGGGAGGGAGAGGAAGGAGGAGGAAGGGAGAGGGAGGGGAGGCAGGGAGAGGGAGGAAGAGAAAGGGAGGGGGAGGCAGGGAGAGGGAGCGGGAGAGGAGTTAAAGCGACGGAGTGCGAAAGGCCAAGGAGATATGGCAGTGTGATATGAGAGAGAGAGAGAGAGAGAGAGAGAGAGAGAGAGAGAGAGAGAGAGAGAGAGAAAACGTCACCTTAGCTCCTACTCTCCCACTGACACTATCATACACCTCTCTCTCTCTCTCTCTCTCTCTCTCTCTCTCTCTCTCTCTCTTTCTTGGTCGTCTTCAACTATGGACGGCGCCTCTGTCGGGGGGGGGGGGGCCTTACCTCCCTCACCTTCACCTGTCACCTCCACAACCTGAGGCACAGCAGGGTGGTGGAGGTGTGGTGGAGGGTGATGGGAGGTGTGGTGGAGGGTGAGGGAGGTGTGGTGGAGGGTGAGGGAGGTGTGGTGGTGGGTGGGGGAGGTGTGGTGGAGGGTGGGGGAGGTGTGGTGGAGGGTGAGGGAGGTGTGGTGGAGGGTGGGGGAGGTGTGGTGGAGGGTGATGGGAGGTGTGGTGGAGGGTGATGGAAGGTGTGGTGGAGGGTGAGGGAGGTGTGGTGGAGGGTGAGGGAGGTGTGGTGGTGGGTGGGGGAGGTGTGGTGGAGGGTGGGGGAGGTGTGGTGGAGGGTGAGGGAGGTGTGGTGGAGGGTGATGGGAGGTGTGGTGGAGGGTGATGGAAGGTGTGGTGGAGGGTGAGGGAGGTGTGGTGGAGGATGGGGGAGGTGTGGTGGAGGGTGAGGGAGGTGTGGTGGAGGGAGATGGGAGGTGTGGTGGAGGGTGAGGGAGGTGTGGTGGAGGGTGATGGGAGGTGTGGTGGAGGGTGATGGGAGGTGTGGTGGAGGGTGATGGGAGGTGTGGTGGAGGGTGGGGGAGGTGTGGTGGAGGGTGATGGGAGGTGTGGTGGAGGGTGAGGGAGTTGTAGTGGAGGGTGAGGGAAGTGTGGTGGAGGGTGAGGGAGGTGTGGTGGAGGGTGAGGGAGGTGTGGTGGAGGGTGAGGGAGGTATGGTGGAGGGAGAGGAAGGGTGGCGGAGGGCGAGGAAGGGTGGCGGAGGGCGAGGAAGGGTGGCGGAGGCGGGGCGATCGGCAAGAGGGCGGTGACCTAGACCCTCGTGGGTGGCAGACTGGGTGGCGGGTCGGGCGGCAAGCTGGGTGGCGGGCTGGGTGGAGGGTTGGGTCGCGGGTCGGGCGGCAGGCTGGGTGGCGGGCTGGGTGGAGGGTTTGATGGCAGGCTGAGTGACGGGAGGGGTGGCGGGCTGCATGGGAGGCTGGGTGGCGGGCTGGGCGGCAAGCTGGGTGGCGGGCTGGGTGGAGGGTTGGGTGGCACTCTGGGTGGCAGGCTGGGTGGCACTCTGGGTGGCGGGCTGGGTGGCAGGCTGGGTGGCGGGTTGGTTGGCAGGCTGGGTGGCGGGCTGGACGGCAGGCTGGGTGGCGGGCTGGTTGGCAGGCTGGGTGGCGGGTTGGACGGCGGGCTGGACGGCAGGCTGGGTGGCGGGCTGGACGGCAGGGTGGGCGGCAGGGTGGGCGGCAGGCTGGGTGGCGGGCTGGGCAACGGGATAGGTGGCAGGCTGGTTGGCAAGCTAGGCAGAAAGATGGGTGGCGGGCTGGACGGCAGGCTGGGCGGCAGGCTGGGTGGCGGGCTGGACGGCAGGCTGGGTGGCGGGTTGGACGGCGGGCTGGACGGCAGGCTGGGTGGCGGGCTGGACGGCAGGGTGGGCGGCAGGGTGGGCGGCAGGCTGGGTGGCGGGCTGGGCAACGGGATAGGTGGCAGGCTGGTTGGCAAGCTAGGCAGAAAGCTGGATGGCGGGCTGGACGGCAGGCTGGGCGGCAGGCTGGGCAGCACGCTGGGTGGCGGGTTGGGCGGCAGGCTGGGTGGCGGGCTGGGCGGCGGGCTGGGCAACAGGGTTGTCGGCAGGGTGGGTGGCGGGCGGGCTGGGTGGCGGGCTGGGCAACAGGGTTGTCGGCAGGGTGGGTGGCGGGCTGGGTGGCGGGCTGGGCGGCAACAAATTAAAGAGGTAATTGCCACCATCACCAGTTTTTCCAAAAAATTTCCACGATGGTGATTGAGCCTCTCTCTCTCTCTCTCTCTCTCTCTCTCTCTCTCTCTCTCTCTCTGTATCCTACGCGCACTCTACCTCTCATTCTCTCTACCTATCTGCATCTCTCTCCGTCCCACAACACACACACACGACAGTCATATAAACACACCGTGAAGACCTCCTGTATACTACTAACACACACCACTAACCTAACCTAACCTAACCTAACCTAACCTACCCTGGCGATACTTACAGCCCCTTAAGTGTTGTGGCAGGAGGGTGGAGAACACAACTTTAAACACACTGCTCCACCACCTGTTGCACACACACACACACACACACATCCGTTACATACACAAACATTTACATCAAGCACACTTCTCACAAACTCACATACATACATACACACACAAACAAAAACACATACACACACACACAAACACAACCATCCACTACCTGTTGGCATTACAAAAACAATATTCTTGTTGTTTTATGTTTGATCGACAGATAGACAAACACACGCGAGACACAAGATGGAAAATGAATAAAAGAAGAGAGAGAGAGAGAGAGAGAGAGAGAGAGAGAGAGAGAGAGAGAGAGAGAGAGAGAGAGAGAGCTTTGTTAGTGATCAACTATAGTGGAACAAAGATGATGATGATGACAGTGAAGAAGAAGAAGAAGAAGAAGAAGAAGAAGAAGAAGAAGAAGAAGAATTATTATGACAACCTAGAAGACGATAAGCATAAGAATTTAAAAGAAAAAGATTCCACCGAGGGAAAACAACTACAACAATAACACTATCACCACCACCAACAACAACAACAATAACACTATCACCACCACCAACAACAACAACAACAACAATAACACTATCACCACCACCACCAACAACAACAACAACAATAACACTATCACCACCACCACCAACAACAACAACAACAATAATAACACTATCACCACCACCACCAACAACAACAACAATAATAACACTATCACCACCACCACCAACAACAACAATAACACTATCACCACCACCACCAACAACAACAATAACACTATCACCACCACCACCAACAACAACAACAACAATAACACTATCACCACCACCACCGCCAACAACAACAACAATAATAACACTATCACCACCACCACCAACAACAACAACAACAATAACACTATCACCACCACCACCAACAACAACAACAACAATAACACTATCACCACCACCACCAACAACAACAACAACAATAACACTATCACCACCACCACCAACAACAACAACAATAATAACACTATCACCACCACCACCAACAACAACAACAATAATAACACTATCACCACCACCACCAACAACAACAATAACACTATCACCACCACCACCAACAACAACAATAACACTATCACCACCACCACCAACAACAACAACAACAATAACACTATCACCACCACCACCGCCAACAACAACAACAATAATAACACTATCACCACCACCACCAACAACAACAACAATAATAACACTATCACCACCACCACCAACAACAACAACAATAACACTATCACCACCACCACCAACAACAACAACAACAATAACACTATCACCACCACCACCACCAACAACAACAACAACAATAACACTATCACCACCATCACCGCCAACAACAACAACAATAATAACACTATCACCACCACCACCAACAACAACAACAATAATAACACTATCACCACCACCACCACCAACAACAACAACAACAATAACACTATCACCACCACCACCACCAACAACACCAACAACAATAACACTATCACCACCACCAGCAACTACAACAACAACAACAATTATCTGTATATATTTATGAGCCGCCTCACAATAACACATGAATTACAAACTGCTGTCTGTTTATAATAAGGGGGAGGGGGTGTGAAGAGGGGAGGGGGTGTGTGGGGAGAGGAGGGTGTGTGTGTGGGGGGAGGAGGGAGAGGAATGGGAGAAGTGTGTGGAGGGAAGGGGAAAGGAAGGGGTGTGTAGAGGGGGATGGGAGAAATGTGTGGGGAAGGGAAGGGAGGGTATGTGTGGGGAGGGGGAGGAGAAAGGTGTGTGGGGGAAGGGGAAGGGGAAAGGGGTGTGGAAAGGGGGAGGGGAGGGTAAAACTCTGGTGGATGATAATGCACACACACACACACACACACAGGTGCGTATTAATCCCCGGGAAGGACACACACAAGTACACAGGTGTGTAATACCTCTGAAGGACGCACTTCGATACACACTCGTGTGTACTACGCCCGGGGCAGGACGTACACAGGTACACACTGGTGGTACACACACACACCTCGATATAATCAATAGAGCGACGTTACCTGACCTGCCCTTCTCCCCTCCCCTACCTCCCCTCCTCTCCCCCGCCCCACATAACCAGCACCTGCAGCTGTACCAACAACAATAACAACAACAACAGTGCAGCAGGGATGCCCAGGGACGGCAGGGGAGGCGGGGTGGCAGGGAGGCGGGGTGGCAGGGAGGCGGGGTGGCAGGGAGGCAGGCGGCAGGGAGGCGGGGTGGCAGGGAGGCAGGGAGGCGGGGTGGCAGGGAGGCGAGGTGGCAGGGTGGCAGGGAGGCAGGTGGTAGGGAGGCGGGGTGGCAGGGAGGCGGGGTGGCAGGGTGGCAGGGAGGCGGGGTGGCAGGGTGGCAGGTGGCAGGGAGGCGGGTGGCAGGGAGGCGGGTGGCAGGGAGGCGGGTGGCAGGGTAGGTGTAGGAACGTGTACAGACTACTGGCCGGGACACACGTAACATGGCTGGCAGTTCAGTGATCAAGTACTCTCTAGACAGCTGTGTACGTGGCTATGTACTCTCTAGACAGCTGTGTACGTGGCTATGTACTCTCTAGAAACTGTGTACGTGGCTATGTACTCTCTAGACAGCTGTGTACGTGGCTATGTACTCTCTAGACAGCTGTGTACGTGGCTATGTACTCTCTAGACAGCTGTGTACGTGGCTATGTACTCTCTAGAAACTGTGTACGTGGCTATGTACTCTCTAGACAGCTGTGTACGTGGCTATGTACTCTCTAGACAGCTGTGTACGTGGCTATGTACTCTCTAGACAGCTGTGTACGTGGCTATGTACTCTCTAGAAACTGTGTACGTGGCTATGTACTCTCTAGACAGCTGTGTACGTGGCTATGTACTCTCTAGACAGCTGTGTACGTGGCTATGTACTCTCTAGAAACTGTGTACGTGGCTATGTACTCTCTAAACAGCTGTGTACGTGGCTATGTACTCTCTAAACAGCTGTGTACGTGGCTATGTACTCTCTAGAAACTGTGTACGTGGCTATGTACTCTCTAAACAGCTGTGTACGTGGCTATGTACTCTCTAGACAGCTATGTACGTGGCTATGTACTCTCTAGACAGCTGTGTACGTGGCTATGTACTCTCTAGACAGCTGTGTACGTGGCTACGTACTCTCTAGACAGCTGTGTACGTGGCTATGTACTCTCTAGACAGCTGTGTACGTGGCTATGTACTCTCTAGACAGCTGTGTACGTGGCTATGTACTCTCTAGACAGCTGTGTACGTGGCTATGTACTCTCTAGACAGCTGTGTACGTGGCTATGTACTCTCTAGACAGCTGTGTACGTGGCTATGTACTCTCTAGACAGCTGTGTACGTGGCTATGTACTCTCTAGACAGCTGTGTACGTGGCTATGTACTCTCTAGACAGCTGTGTACGTGGCTATGTACTCTCTAGACAGCTGTGTACGTGGCTATGTACTCTCTAGACAGCTGTGTACGTGGCTATGTACTCTCTAGACAGCTGTGTACGTGGCTATGTACTCTCTAGACAGCTGTGTACGTGGCTATGTACTCTCTAGACAGCTGTGTACGTGGCTATGTACTCTCTAGACAGCTGTGTACGTGGCTATGTACTCTCTAGACAGCTGTGTACGTGGCTATGTACTCTCTCTAGACAGCTGTGTACGTGGCTATGTACTCTCTAGACAGCTGTGTACGTGGCTATGTACTCTCTAGATAGCTGTGTACGTGGTTAATTTACGACCGTCACTCACCTGAGACTATTAAGCACTGATCACACACACACACACACACACGCACACGCACACGCACACACACACACACACACACACATTATTATTATTATTATTACACTGACAAAGATCATCTAATGCTCTTTCCTTCAGTTGTCCACCGTTGAGAAATGCATGACATCATTATTTATTTACCTGCAGAGCTCCACAACAGCACCTGTAATCACCTGAGCTCACCTTTCAACACCTGGGCTAACTGTCTACAAACTGAGCTGACTGTCTATAACCTGAGCTGACTGTCTACAACCTGAGTTGACCTGTGAGTACCTAGGCTGACCTGTGAGTACCTGGGCTGACCTGTGAGTACCTGGGCTGACCTTTGAACACCTGGGCTGACCACAACAAGATGTCCGCCAAAGTGTCCGGAGACTCTAATCTAACCTAATCTAACCTAACCTATCCTCGCCCTCATCTTCAGTATAATTAGTTAGAAGATTACTGAGCCAGACATAGAGACAACAAAGTCGAGAGTCTTAAAAGGTTCGTATATTATCAATTTCCTCTAAACTAAAGATTAAAGAACAAATAATTAAGTTGTAGTAGAGTCTTTGTACAAGTCGGTAGCCATTTTGTCAGGTAATATTAAGCGGTAGAATAAATGTTTTTTTGTTTTTTATATAATCGTAAATCTTCAGCTCAAGATGTGTCGTGTGATCCTAGGCCATGGCATGTTAGGTCCGTCAGCTGACTATCAATAACAATCACAGACGCGCTGCCAGACGCATGACTGACACACAACACAGTGACTCATGGTCAAGGCTTTTGTGAGCTACCTGACGAACACACCTGCCCGTGTAATATATTTGTTTATGATCAATTACTGCCATTGTGTGTGTGTGTGTGTGTGTGTAAACAAAATACCTTAATGCGTTCACTAATTTGATGAAACTGTTGTAGGTAAGGTAGAGGTTGTTCAAGGAAGGAGTGACGTAATCCTGGAGAGAGAGAGAGAGAGAGAGAGAGAGAGAGATTTATCTGATACCAACACAAATTAATTTAAGATGTTAACAAAATACACATTATTCCAACAGAACTGACGGACATAAACACCAAATGACGTCAACAAATCAGTTGATGTGAACACAAATCAGCTGATGTCAACACCGATCCGCTGATGTCAGCAGAGATCAGCTGATGTCAGCAGAGATCAGCTGATGTCAACACAAATCAGCTGATGTCAACACAAATCAGCTGATGTCAACACCGATCCGCTGACGTCAGCAGAGATCAGCTTATGTCAGCAGAGATCAGCTGATGCCAACACAAATCAGCTGATGTCAACACAAATCAGCTGATGTCAACACCGATCCGCTGACGTCAGCAGAGATCAGCTGATGTCAACACAAATCAGCTGATGTCAACACAAATCAGCTGATGTCAACACCGATCCGCTGATGTCAGCAGAGATCAGCTGATGTCAGCAGAGATCAGCTGATGCCAACACAAATCAGCTGATGTCAACACAAATCAGCTGATGTCAACACCGATCCGCTGATGTCAGCAGAGATCAGCTGATGTCAGCAGAGATCAGCTGATGCCAACACAAATCAGCTGATGTCAACACAAATCAGCTGATGTCAACACCGATCCGCTGACGTCAGCAGAGATCAGCTTATGTCAGCAGAGATCAGCTGATGTCAACACAAATCAGCTGATGTCAACACAAATCAGCTGATGTCAACACCGATCCGCTGATGTCAGCAGAGATCAGCTGATGTCAGCAGAGATCAGCTGATGCCAACACAAATCAGCTGATGTCAACACAAATCAGCTGATGTCAACACCGATCCGCTGACGTCAGCAGAGATCAGCTTATGTCAGCAGAGATCAGCTGATGTCAACACAAATCAGCTGATGTCAACACAAATCAGCTGATGTCAACACCGATCCGCTGATGTCAGCAGAGATCAGCTGATGTCAGCAGAGATCAGCTGATGCCAACACAAATCAGCTGATGTCAACACAAATCAGCTGATGTCAACACCGATCCGCTGATGTCAGCAGAGATCAGCTTATGTCAGCAGAGATCAGCTGATGTCAACACAAATCAGCTGCTGTCAACACATCAGCTCCCTACCCAACCCATTACCCCACCCATCCCATAGCTCCCTACCCAACCCATTACCCCACCCATTCCAGAGCTCCCTACCCAACCCATTACCCCACCCATTCCATAGCTCCCTACCCAACCCATTACCTCACCCATTCCATAGCTCCCTACCCAACCCATTACCCCACCCATCCCATAGCTCCCTACCCAACCCATTACCTCACCCATTCCATAGCTCCCTACCCAACCCATTACCCCACCCATCCCATAGCTCCCTACCCAACCCATTACCTCACCCATTCCATAGCTCCCTACCCAACCCATTACCCAACCCATTACCCCACCCATCCCATAGCTCCCTACCCAACCCATTACCCCACCCATCCCATAGCTCCCTACCCAACCCATTACCCCACCCATTCCAGAGCTCCCTACCCAACCCATTACTCACCCATTCCATAGCTCCCTACCCAACCCATTACCCCACCCATCCCATAGCTCCCTACCCAACCCATTACCCCACCCATCCCATAGCTCCGTACCCAACCCATTACCCCACCCATTCCATAGCTCCCTACCCAACCCATTACCTCACCCATTCCAAAGCTCCCTACCCAACCCATTACCCCACCCATCCCATAGCTCCCTACCCAACCCATTACTTCACCCATTCCATAGCTCCCTACCCAACCCATTACCTCACCCATTCCATAGCTCCCTACCCAACCCATTACCTCACCCATTCCATAGCTCCCTACCCAACCCATTCCATAGCTCCCTACCCAACCCATTACCCCACCCATTCCATAGCTCCCTACCCAACCCATTACCTCACCCATTCCATAGCTCCCTACCCAACCCATTACCTCACCCATTCCATAGCTCCCTACCCAACCCATTACCTCACCCATTCCATAGCTCCCTACCCAACCCATACCCATTCCATAGCTCCCTACCCCACACCCATTCCATAGCTCCCTACCCAACCCATTACCTCACCCATTCCATAGCTCCCTACCCAACCCATTACCTCACCCATTCCATAGCTCCCTACCCAACCCATTACCTCACCCATTCCATAGCTCCCTACCCAACCCATTACCTCACCCACCATAGCTCCCTACCCAACCCATTACCCCACCCATCCCATAGCTCCCTACTCAACCCATTACCCCACCCATTCCATAGCTCCCTACTCAACCCATTACCCCACCCATCCCATAGCTCCCTACCCAACCCATTACCCCACCCATCCCATAGCTCCCTACCCAACCCATTACCCCACCCATTCCATAGCTCCCTACCCAACCCATTACCTTAACAAAAGCGAACATGAATCCGATTCCCAGGATGAGTAAAATGGGGGAATATTTACCGTAAATCCCCATTCATGTTTGAGTCGTGGGGAAAAAATAGTTAAATGTGAGACCAGGTGGTGTTTGTTGTGTATTGTGGAGGTGAGGTAAAAGTGGGGCGTGTGTCTGACCATAGATACTGTGGCTGAGGGTGTGGCTGTGGGTGGTGAGTGGTGGCTGAGGGTGTGGCTGTGGGTGGTGAGTGGTGGCTGAGGGTGTGGCTGTGGGTGGTGAGTGGTGGCTGAGGGTCGTGGCTGTGGGTGGTGAGTGGTGGATTAGGGTCGTGGGTGTAGGTGTGAGCGGTGGATTTAATCGTGGGTTTAGGTGTTGGTGTAGGGTGGCGTGTGAGTGGTGGATTTCAGTGGTGGGTGTAGGTGTGGGTGGTGGGTGTAGGTGTGGGTGGTGGGTGTAGGTGTGGTTGGTGTGTAGGTGTGGTTGGTGTGTGTAGGTGAGGGTGGTGGGTGTGGGTGTGGGTGGTGGGTGTTGGTGTAGGTGTAGAGTGGCGTGTGAGTGGTGGGTGTGAGTGGTGGGTGTGGGTGGTGGGTGTGGGTGGTGTGTGTAGGTGTGGGTGGTGGGTGTAGGTGGAGGTGGTGGGTGTAGGTGTGGGTGGTGGGTGTAGGTGTGAGTGGTGGATTTCAGTGGTGGGTGTAGGTGTGGGTGGTGTGGGTGGTGTGTGTAGGTGTGGTTGGTGGGTGTAGGTGTGGGTAGCGTGTGTAGGTGAGGGTGGTGGGTGTGGGTGGTGGGTGGAGGTGTGGGTGGTGGGTGGAGGTGTGGGTGGTGGGTGAGGTGGCGTATGGGTGTAATGGGAATAATACCCGAGTGTGGATAGTAGGTGTGGCTAGTGAAAGGTGGCGTGTGGGTGGTGTGTGTTATGGTGAACGTGGTATAGGGTGGCGTGTGGGTGTGAGTGGTGGGCGTGGGTGGAGGATGGAGGGAGTTGGGCGGTCGGCATAGGGGTGTTTGTGTAGTGGGTGTAGGCATGATTGTGGTGGTGCTGATGGTAAGTGTGGTGGGCGTGGCCGTGGTGACAGATGAGGTGGGCGTGGCCGTGGTGACAGGCGTGGTGGGCGTGGCCGTGGTGACAGGCGTGGTGGGCGTGGCCGTGGTAGACATGATGAGTGATGGGAGAGGTGGCAGTGGGCGTGGCAGGAAGGAAGAGAGACAGACAGGTATAGGCCACAACACGGGCGGGTCATTCATAGTACACGCCGAGTAGTCTGTCATCCATTAAAGATGACAAACCCTGCCACTCACTTCATTAATAGTCAGGGTTTTTACCACTCCCAGCCTACGTCCTGGGGGGGGCTTCTGGGGGCTGGAGCGGTACTAAGGGCTGCGGGGACTGATGTACATGGGGTTACTGCGGTGCGGTACTGGGGGCTGGAACGGTACTGGGGACTGGTGCGGTACTGGGGGCTGAGGGGAGTGATGTACATGGGGTTACTGCGGTGCGGTACTGGGGGCTGGAACGGTACTGGGGACTGGTGCGGTACTGGGGGCTGAGGGGACTGATGTACATGGGGTTACTGCGGTGCGGTACTGGGGGCTGGAACGGTACTGGGGACTGGTGCGGTACTGGGGGCTGGTGAGACTGAAGTACATGGGGATTCTGGGGGCTGGCGCGGTACTGGGGGCTGGAACAGTACTGTGGGCTGGTGCGGTACTGTGGGCTGGTGCGGTACTGTGGGCTGGTGCGGTGCTGTGGGTTGGTGCTGTACTGGGGGGCTGAGGGGACTGAATTACTTGGGAAAACTGGGGGCTGGCGCAGTACTGGGGGCTGGTGCGGTACTGGGGGCTGGTGCGGTACTGTGGGCTGGTGCTGTACTGTGGGCTGGTGCGGTACTGTGGGCTGGTGCTGTACTGGGGGCTGAGGGGACTGAATTACTTGGGGAAACTGGGGGCTGGCGCAGTACTGGGGGCTGGTGCGGTACTGGGGGCTGGTGCGGTACTGTAGGCTGGTGCTGTACTGGGGGGCTGAGGGGACTGAATTACTTGGGGAAACTGGGGGCTAGCGCAGTACTGGGGGCTAGCGCAGTACTGGGGGCTGGCGCGGTACTGGGGGCTGGTGCGGTACTGGGGGCTGGTGTGGTACTGGGGGGCTGAGGGGACTGAATTACTTGGGGATACTGGGGGCTGGCGCAGTACTGGGGGCTGGTGCAGTACTGGGGGCTGGTGCGGTACTGGGGGCTGAAGGGGCTGAGGTGGTTGTGGGAGCAGAAGTAAATGGCAAAACGAAGTAACATTTTACATTACCGTGTGACGCCCTTACCACACCACACACCTCCCCCCTCACCATACACCATAACCTCCCTATCACCATACCACACCATAACCTCCACCACACGACAGCACACCACGCGTCCCCCCTCACCATACAACACCATCACCTCCCTATCACCATACAACACCATCACCTCCCTATCACCATACAACACCATCACCTTCCCTCACCATACCACACCATCACCTTCCCTCACCATACCACACCATCACCTCCACCATACAACACCATCACCTTCCCTCACCATACCACACCATCACCTCCACCATACAACACCATCACCTTCCCTCACCATACCACACCATTACCTCCACCATACCACACCATCACCTCCACCATACAACACCATCCCCATACCACACCATCACCTCCACCATACAACACCATCACCTTCCCTCACCATACCACACCATCACCTCCACCATACAACACCATCACCTTCCCTCACCATACCACACCATCACCTCCACCATACAACACCATCACCTTCCCTCACCATACCACACCATCACCTCCCTATCACCATACACACCATCACCTCCCCTCACCATACCACTCCCCCCTCCCCCCTGACCTGACGGATACTGTTTTTTTCCCACGTGAGTAATATTTATTTCTTCTTTTACTCGAAGGTTCGTATAGAGGAACTGAGTCAATCTGTCTGTACCTGTCTGTTTGTCTGTGTGTGTCTGTACCTGTCTGTCTGTACCTGTCTGTCTGTACCTGTCTGTTTGTCTGTGTGTCTGTACCTGTCTGTTTGTCTGTGTGTGTCTGCACCTGTCTGTCTGTACCTGTCTGTTTGTCTGTGTGTGTCTGTACCTGTCTGTTTGTCTGTGTCTGTCTGTACCTGTCTGTCTGTACCTGTCTGTTTGTCTGTGTGTGTCTGCACCTGTCTGTCTGTACCTGTCTGTCTGTACCTGTCTGTTTGTCTGTGTGTGTCTGTACCTGTCTGTCTGTGTGCGTCTGTACCTGTCTGTTTGTCTGTGTGTGTCTGCACCTGTCTGTCTGTACCTGTCTGTTTGTCTGTGTGTCTGTACCTGTCTGTTTGTCTGTGTGTGTCTGCACCTGTCTGTCTGTACCTGTCTGTTTGTCTGTGTCTGTCTGTACCTGTCTGTACCTGTCTGCCTGTGTGTCTGTACCTGTCTGTCTGCCAGTGTCTGTCCTAACAAATTTAAGGTTGTTCTTTGTTTTGTCTTTCTTTTTCTTCTTCTTTGTTTCTTCTTCTTCTTCTTCTTTGTTTCTTCTTCTTCTTCTTTGTTTCTTCATCTTCTTCTTCTTCTTCTCCTTTTTTCTTCTTCTTCTTTGTTTCTTCATCTTCTTCTTCTTCTTTGTTTCTTCTTCTTCTTCTTTATTCTTCTTCTTCTTTGTTTCTTCATCTTCTTCTTCTTCTTCTTTTTTTATTCTTCTCCTTTTTTCTTCTCCTTCTTTGTTTCTTCATCTTCTTCTTCTTTGTTTCTTCTTCTTCTTCATCTTCTTCTTCTTCTTCTTCTTCCTACATCGAAGAAGATCATCAATCACACTCAACTTCCCTCCCTCCCTCCCCTCCCGTCTCTTCCTCTCCTCCCTTATCTTTCTTCTCTCGTTCTTCCCCTTCCCCTTTTATTCTCCTCATCCTTTTCTTCCCTCCTCCCTCCCACTCCATCTTGCTCCCCTCCCTCCCACTCCCTCTTGCTCCCCTCCCTCCCTCTTTCTTCTTCCCCCCCCCCCCTATAAAACACAGGAGTAAAGGTCAACCCTCACATAGGCTGTCAAATAATGGTTAGGTTGGGT